>PVKC010040886.1:0-12250 GCA_004027635.1 Crocidura indochinensis | reverse complement strand
AAGAAAACTAGCAAAGACAATCTACCTACCCATATTGAGGTTTATCAGAAACTAACAGCTTGAAAAACGAAGTTCCATAGAAAATGTTATAAGGGAGAGATATTGGCAAACAAACTTGTTTGCCTTTATTGATCTGTTTCACAAATATATTTTTAATGCTCATTTTAATTTAGACTGTAAAGATAGTGCCAAGATGATCAGTTTAAGGAATGGACATTCCATTGCTATCTGTATTGGTAATTATTCTGTGTAATTTTTTTCCATTTACAGTGATCAATAAGTATCCATTTGACCCTCTCTTGCAACCATCTTGCTTTAAGCAAGACTTGTATTTAATAGATACTTAAGAACAAAGAAGTATCTTCCTTTCACTGAAGGAATAAATATTATACAATGTGACTCTTTTTCAACCAGAGATTATGGATCATAAAAGTAAATTATGTATGGAACATTCACAAACAATATATTATACAAAATGGCTATTAAAATGTAATGCTCGGCACATAAACAATATACCTTCTATACATGCATGAGAAGATGAATACATATGATATTTTTACAGAAAGATAAATATGATTTGTGAAATATTCTAGATGATAATATAGAATAATAGAAAATGAATAACCAAAAGAAAAATCTTATTTTTATATATGAATTCCCATTGAAATTGTGTTTTAAGGTGTTTTAACTATTTATTTAATTGTAGTTTGTTTACAGTTTCTATGAACAAACGGAAAAGATTATTTTAGACTGAAAAACTACTCAACAATATAACATTTTAAAATAAGTACCCTTACTAGCTACTAGACACCATTTATTTAAGCCATGTGAGTTTATTTCTTGGGGTAGGACACCTACAAGGAAGTGCTACATAAAGCATATTTTTAATCACTGCAAATAAGGGAAGCCTAAGAATGGCAGTCAAATGTGTGTATCTTCCATATATACAGCATACTTAGATTGAAATTTTTTAAATAAATTAAACTGTATAGTATAAATAAAATTTTTCAGTAAAAAAAACCTGTGCTGAAATGCATTTTTATAAATAGCACAGTGATATTTTAAAGAAATACCTATTTTTATCTAACATTTAATTGTCAATAGAATGATTTTCTAGTTCATCTAACTAGGAAGAAGTCACTATTTTAACCTTATATCTTTTATAGTATCAGTTCAATTTTGATTTCTTCCTGAGGCTAGTCTTAATTAGAAACCAGAAATGGAATAACATCAAATATTTTATTTCTTCCTTCAAAAATCCACATAGGATTGTTTGAAGACTTTGCTTTGAAGAAAGTGTCCTTTATTACTTATTTTAGTACAACACATTAAAATCAAATATCTCCTGTAGCAAAGCGATTCAAGTCCCTGGAACTCAAATAATTTTCTAATAAAAAATGCATGAGACAAATAAATGCACTTTATGTTCCACAAGAAAAGGCAGTTTCAACAGGCTAATGCTCAGAGAAAATTCATTTTATCAACCAGCCATTTCATTCTTTGGTGCTGTTACAAGCTCCCTCCAGTTGCTAGGCAACCATAATTCATAGTACCTTTTAATGGATACTCTGCTACTGCTGAGAACATTAAGGTGAAGAGAATAAATGCCTTGGGTGAATCTTGAAATCTTTCATTATGCATGTCATTCTATTTCTGTAATGCTATAATGCTGAAATGTTTCTGTGGCAGGAAACCGAGTTGTAGTAATTGCATATTCCACTCATATATGTTTTGTAAGCAGAGCAGCACGTACTTGTCTAAAATGAGTTATTTCAAACATGATTGAAATTGGACTTTTCTACTTCTAAAGGTAGTAAATAAATCTAAGGAAAGAAAGAATGGGTTGAGAGTAAAATGTCTTGAAATTTCCAGGAAGAATGAAGAAATCTTAAGGCACAAATCAAAAGTAATCAAGCTAGTTCAAGTTTGATCAGTATGGTTTATAAACATATGGTAGATACAAGTTGAAATGTAAAAATATAACATTAGATGGAATATACTATAAGTCTTAAAACAATTCAGACAGGGTTCATAAACAAGAATACATATGCTGGCATATTTTTTTGTCCAAATAATATAAATAGAATTGGGAATGTACTTTCAACACTGCTGACAAGTGGATAAGGATTTACATGAATGTAGTTATACATACATATTTTATATAATACTATTTTGGCCCAATTGTAAAGTATTTTCTTGTTTTCTATAGTTAACTTACTTCACAAAATGTATGTGGTGGTCCAAATTTATGGCACTAAAATGTAAACTAGATTTTTAACCCTGGAAATCATCATTAGAATAAGCCCCCCACCCCCCACTTTCCTCCACATTGTGTGGCATATATGGCTTTTCATGTAAAAGTAGCAATGTTGATCTGATAAACATCACATTTAACTCTTCATCCCTGTGTTTACTTACTGGTCACTATAATTTCTGAACAGAAAAGAGCAACCATGTTTCCACTTTTATGTTTTGATAAAAACTTAGCAACTCATACTATCATCTACATATTATTCCAGGTCAGTGTTATCATAGTGGGTGGTAATTGTATAGAATTCTTACAATAATTTGGTTTACCCAGACCTACTGGGTAAAATCTGGGGAAATAAAGAATTCGTAGGGGAAGCATTAGTTTAAGAAAACAGTCAAATCAAAAATCTAAACCCCACTGAGAATTGCCTTAGTTTTCATTTTATGTCAGACAACTTTTATTTTTTCAAGAGATCATTGTACATTCTGTCTGGAAGTATAAGTTAGTTGATCACATTATATTGTCAAAATTTAGATGCAAATCTTAGTGTCCTCTGGCTGTTTGAATTATTTACATTAGTTCAGTTTTTCTTTTTATATCTACGTACTACTCCACAGCAAAATATACTCTTCATTTTTTTCTCGTTGCATCGTTAAGCCTAAATATAATTAATGCTGACTATCCTGTATCAACATCTGAAAACCCAACAGTTTGTACAAACTCCTAATAATTGCACTCACTATCCTTAGAGTAATGCCAGCTCGCCAGCTTTGTGAATTCTTAAGTGTTGTCTCTGCTACAAAGCTTTGAAATAAGGTTGTACTGTAACTCTGCTTTTACTAACTGCTGACTGGAGGCCCAGGCTGAAGTATGGAAATAAAAACATTTCCCCACCATGAGCAAAAAAAAAAAAGTATCATGTTTACCTTTTTAAAATATCTTTAATGAATCTTAACCTTTTGTGAAAAGTGGTCACTGAGCACATATGATGGGTAGAGCACATTCAGGCACTGATCACAGAAATTAAGAACTGCAGCATGAAGTCAAGAGTGAGACTAGAGACCCTGGAGGGAACACATGGTTTTGTAAGAATTGGTGCCATTGAAACAAGGTATTAAACAAATGTTTCAAAATGGGTGTTAAGGGAATTTAGTATATTACAAATGTGTACTGGACTCTTGTTTTAGATGGGCTGTTAAAATTGACGGTCTTGATCACATGCCATCATTAAAGATCCCATGGTAAATGTACTTCTTGTAGAAGGAGGCGGGTTAGTCAAAAGCTTCTGGCCAAATTCCAACAGCGTAATTACATCCTATCTAAATTCCCTCTGTAGTTTCAACTGGATAAGGTATTTTTCACTTCTAATCCAAAATTCAGATATAGCTTTTCTCTGCACTGCTAAACAGCTGCTGCATTTTTACCCCCAATGGTATTTTGAATTGGACTCAGATGGGTTTTCCATCAGTTTCAGAAATATTCATCTTTGCTTTCCAAGTTTAATAAGGAATCTTTTTTAAATACTGGCTAATATTTACATTACTAAAACTCTCACTAAATTGGAGTAGAGGGTAAATATAGAATTTGTGAATGGGAAAAGACCTCAGGGATCACTTAGTCTGGCCTCCTTCCTTCCTAGGAAAAAAATGGAATTGCTAATGAGTTGCCATATATTCAAAGCCTATTTTGCAGACTTAGAGATATTTAATTGGTCAATGACCAGCATTACACAAACATATGATAACAGATCCAGCGCTCTTAACCCTGGACTCTGGCCTAATCACCCAGAGTTCTCTCCAGTATGTAACTGTGTTTAATATACATTTCTACTACAACAAATTCTCTTTTTCCTACTTTAGCGGCTAAATGAACAAAGAAGTATACAATGAACCATAAACTTACTCAATATTGTAATGTGATGTTAATTTAATTTCTTTTAAAAATGGTTCTACAAAGCTTAATTTTAGTAGGTAAGGCTATCTGTTTAGGAAATGGAAGTCACATCATGGTTTGATCTTTTGTTTTGTTTTGTTTTGTTTTGTTATTGGTGTTTGGGCCACATCTGGTGATGATCAGGGTTTACTCCTGGCTTTGTGCTCAAAAATCGCTCTTGGCTTGGGGGACAATATGGGATACTGGGGATAGAACCTGGGTCCATACTGGGCCATCTGTATGCAAGGCAAATGCCTATCACTATGCTACTACTCTGGCCCACATCATGTTTTTACAAATGATATATTTTGTGCTCCCAGGAGAAATATCCAAATACATTGATATTTATTGATAACTATTGATTTTCTAATAAGAATGAAAAAATGAGTCTATGAAATTATGCATAATAAAAACATACAAGTGCTTGCACATTGTAAAATGTGCATTTTTTGTGCATTTAATCTCACTTCCTTGTTTGTAACCATCAGAACTGTGAAGTATATGTATGTTTGTAAACTCATAGAATTCACCTATATATACATATATGTACATGCATAATTATTTACTGATGCATTGCTTCTACTGTTTAGTTTTGAATGGAGGGCACAATTATTATTTTCTAATTGAATATTTGGGGAATTTCTCTAGATATAAATAAGTACTTCATATTTATTATTTTACTCTACTTCAACTACTTATTTGAGACTAAAGGGCCAGTTCTATCTACATCTGAACTCTGACATCCCTGGGAAAACTTTTATAATTTTCTGACATTCTGTTGAAACATAATATTAAGAACTAGCACTGGATTTCAGCCAGAATCACTGATAATAGCTATGACAGTACATCACTACTTCTCTGGATGGGGTATGGTAGTAGTGATGCTGTGGCACACCTCATAGTAGTACTCAGGAACTATTTCTGTTTCTGTACATAGTGCTGGTGGGTGGGAGAAGAAGTGATAAGGGGCAGAGCACATGCTGCCAGGGTCAAAAAAGGGTCAGTGGAGACCAGAATGATAGAACAGCAAGTAGGTCATTTGCCTTGTATGAAGCTGACCTGGGTTTGATTACCAGAACCCCTTATGATCCCCTGATCCTTCCAGGAGTTATCTTTGAGTGCAGAGCCAATAAAAATAATCCCTAAACACCACAAGGAGTGGTACCAAAACAAAATCCAAAGGCTTGATGGACTCTAAGGTCAGGAGACTATAACTCTTCAACTGTCTCTCTAGTTCAACAATCACTTCTAAAAATATCCAAACAAGCATAAAACAACTATTAAGAGGGAATACAAGAGACTAACTGTGTCACCACTCTGCTGTCTACTGTTTCTTTTTTATATTACATTGAATGATAATAATACTGTTTTCACTTTTATTGGCTTTCCATGACAGCTACAGTGCAGTTGCCCAACAGTTATTGATTCATGCATAAAAGGAAAACAACTAAATCTGAAAAAGTATTCTATAAGAAAAAGTGAGTCAGATTCAAGTTAATCAAGGGTAATTATTTCTATACCCCATCAAGTCATTTGAGTAGCCATTTAGCACCCCAGAGCTGTTTTACCATTTATAAAACAAATCATTTCACACTCTGGAAACAGAAAAGTTTGATTTTCAAACACTTTTCACCCCATTAACCTGGTGCCTTAGTAAGAAGGACAAGATAACCAAGTGGATGGCTAGATGGACAACAATAAGCAAGAAGTAATATATATGCATATATATACATTTATATATATATTTCATAAAAGTAGATAACAATAATTTGAAGTTATTTTATTTTCTTAAAACAGGGGCACAACCAGTAACTTTTCTACAAGTTTTTCTTTAAAAAGATTACTACATAAATAAACCAGCAATATTTCTCTTTTGAAATTTTTCTAATTTGAAAGGGGAAACATTTTTTTCAATTACATTTTACTGGAGAAGTTTTGCTTTGTTTAGAGAGTAGAAATTGACCTTGGTCATTTTTAGCCAACTTGGTCTTAACAGGATAAGATGGATAGGTGGAAAGTTTGAGACCAACTTTTGGTTGAGAAGAACTCTTACAGCATTGGCTGCATTTGCTTTTGGTTCCAAAAACCAATCCAAACTTTCTCCTTTATGTGAGTATCCAATGATTGCAAAGTGCAAGTTTACAATGGCACAAAGGCTTACATTATTTCTCTCTACTGTCAAAGAAATAGTCCCAATTTAGATTTCCTTTTCCATTATACTGCATTATCCAACCTGATTTTGATCCTCTGGCAATATTTAGTCATTTTTGAATGTTCTTTATAAAGATTGGACAACGTTTTGTCACAATCATGCCAAATACTCTGAACAAAAATAGTAAAGCATCTCATAATTTTGCCCTGCCAGCAATTTGAGGTCATTTTTCTTTTAATTACTGTCAAATTCAATTTCACACCTTTTCATTCTTTGTTTAAGGATGTACTTTTCTAGGGAATATAAAATATTAACTGATATTTACACTTTGTGAAAGCTCCCTATTAATCTTTCTCTGAAACAAATTTAACTGTAAGTTCAATACTAATTTGAAGCTGATGGGGATGACTATTATATAAACAGAGAAAATGAATTTCCTGTCAAGTAAACATGTTTTCACAAACCTTCTGTTTGGTCCAGTTCTTATTTTCTTCAGGTCACAATAATTTAAGAAGAATAAGGAAAAGCATTATCTTAGCAGTGCAAGAAGAAAAGAGAAAGAGGCTGTTTAATATCATTTATCAAAGTAAGTAGAAAACATAAAAAATAAAAACAGAGACCCTTGCAGTAGAAGGTCACAGCCAATAACATTTCTGCAAATAGAAAAGAGGCTGAAGCAGCAAATGTAAATTGCTGTTTGCTGGAGAATTTTAATGGAGTTCTACGTCACATTATAAAATGTTTAATTGTAACCCCATTTTAATAACACCATCTGATTAAATGAAAAGACGCCTTGCTGATCGCAATTACAATCTGTCAAACTGCATATTTATTTACAGTTTGGTTTTCTAAAACCATAAGATAAAAAAAGAAAACTCTATTCAGCTTGTCAGGAAACTATAATTATTGTGTATCCTTCTGTCAGTTTCTGCATAAAACTTTTGGTCCTAAAATGGATCTAATTATAACTACATCAACATTTTTATAAACGCTTCATTTTTTTTTTCATCAGAGTGAAATCTTTGCTGTTAACTAGGGAAAACATATTCTCTCTCTCTTTTTTTTTAAAAAGGCATTAGCCAGGCTTGTTTGCTTTCCTTCCTTCAAGATGTTATAAAATAAAACATCCTTTTCAAAATATAAAAATATTTGCTTATGTCCCTCTCTCTCCTGGCATGAGATTATGGGGGGAAAAATCCAACAGTTTTTGGCTGTTCTGGCAACACTATTTGTGATTGTCTTGTATATCATGAAATTCCTTCAGTCTCCTGCAATGAAATTCTGTCTCTCCTCATAATGTTTCTTGATATCCAGGGTCTGGGAATCTTCTCCAGATAAAGTACAAGGGAAAGGTATTGGTCAGATGAAATGTCTATCATCTGGAGCCCCACCCTCACTTCTCCTCAAACATCTACTTAGATGCTAATTTTATCATATACTCAGATAATTTATTTTGGTGATCAGACTTTGCAAGGTGCCCTAATGAAAATGGCCTAACACTAAACACACATCAAATCATAAAATGTTTTAACTCCATTTCTTTTAACATTCATTGGGAGTCTGTAGATTTAGATTGAATACTTTGTTTACTGTGCTGCCCATTTGTGGAATCACAATTATGGTATCCAAGTAAAAGTGAGTGAGTTAGTGAATTTGCTTAAAGAAGTCCCAGGAATGTGGTTTATAGACAGTAAGTACTTAAGCACCTTCTCATCTATGTACTTGCCTTATATCCTGCCACAAGTTCCAGCTTTGATGATATTCTCCAAGAAACCATTAGACTGATTCAGGTCAGCAGAAAAAAATATGCAGTTGATATCCTGCTAATCTGAGGTGGGAATTTTGAGGTGAAATCTCCAATTCATCCAATCCAGCACGCCAAATTTGAGTAGCAAAAAATCTGTTGTTGGGGTCATGGTGACTTTACTATTTTTTTTTTTTAATTTACTGTCAAGCAACCAGTGGTCTTCAGGAGGCAAATATGTTGGACTTTATCTCAAAGCAACTTGATCTAATTGTACTGGGATAAGATTAAAGATCAGCATTTTTTTCAGCCTCCCAAGGAGGTTAATAGACAGTTAAAGTTGAAAGCAAGGAGACTACAGATTTTCTCTTGTTCTTTAATCCCTGAGAAAACTCACTAATCTCCAAGTGTGCCAGTTTATAGCACAAAAGATAGCCAGTGTTATCCAAATGAATGAGAAACTGTTGCAGACAGAATGATCTTTTAAAGGAGAAACCTTTTCTCTAGTGTTGAAAACATTTTTTTTTTTTTTTTTTTTGGTTTTTGGGCCACACCCAGTGACGCTCAGGGGTTACTCCTGGCTATGCGCTCAGAAGTCGCCCCTGGTTTGCCTGGGGGACCATATGGGGCACGGGGGATCGAACCGCCATTCGTCCAAGGCTAGCGCGGTAAGGCAGGCACCTTACCTTCAGCGCCACCGCCCGGTCCCTGAAAACATTTTCTATAAAATAGTTGTGCCCATGTGGTTAAGCAGGCTGCATTAAACTGAAGACAACCTATGTCCTTAAAAGACAAATTAAGGCAAGACAGCTCTCTAGTAGAAGTTAGGCTAGATGTTTGGATTAACTCATTGAGTGGCTGGATACTAAATAACAGCTGTGATCAAGATACAGTATTAGACAAAGATCTTGCAATGATCTTATGACCCTGTGTCTAAACTCACACCAGGAAATATGACATTAGGAGGAATAAGCTAATTTAACTTTCTCTTAATCTCTTTTGGATCTTGTTTCCACAATGTCTGTTAGAGTGCACCTCACTTTTTTTCTCCACAGTTTGCAGTACTGGGAGGGTCATATAGGGTGCAGGGGACAGAACCTAGGTCAGCTATATGCAAAACAAGCATTATATTTGCTATACTTTATCTCTCCAGCACTGCGGCTCACATTTTTTTGACAGCCAATGTAAAAAGATGATTTAGGAAATTAAAAACTGATCCAAATTTTAGTTCTAAAAAGGAGCTCCAGACTCTAGTTTTACACATCAATGATGAAAATTTTGAATTAACAAACTTAACTAGGATCTTCTGGATTTGTTTGTTTGTTTTTTTGGATCACACCTGGCTCTATGCTCAGAAATCGTTCCTGGCAGTCTCTGGGGACCATATGGAATGCCAGGATTCGAACCACTGTCCTTCTGCCTGCAAGGCAAATGCCTTTACCTCCATGCTATCTCTCCGGTTCCTAGTATCTTCTGGATTTTTAAAAATTGTTTAGAGACCACTCTATAAAACAGAAAAATGTTTGGGAATATTAATATTTTTCTCAAAAATTTAAAAGATATGATTGAAAATATAAAAGCATGCAATAGATCACTGAGCTGTGTCCCTGTTCCCTTATTTGGATTTTTTATTTTTTAGTCAAAGAAACGTGAAAGATTAACTATTATGTAACTTTGAAGGAATTTTTTTTTTTAATTTTTAACCTTAAAGGAATTTGATGGTTTTAAAAAAAATAAAATGAGAATCTTTGGAAACTACTAAAGTTAACATTTCAAGGACAACCTTTTAATGATTGGATGGGAATTTATTGGTACTTGAGTAAGCAGAAATAACCCAAGATATTACTTATCAATTATTTCTTTATGTCTTTTTTTGGGGGGGCACACCTAGCAGAGTTAAGGGGTTAATCCTGGTTATGCACTCAGGAATTATTTCTGGCAAGTTTGGGGAACCTTTTGGGATGCCCAGGATTGATCCCAGGTTGTGGCATGCAAGGCAAACACCCTACCTGCTGCTCTTTCACTCTAGCCAATGTCAATTTTTTATGTCTAGAAAGTGGACATTTTAACAGTCAATATATGTAATATTATTATTTTTCCATACTCTTTTTTCTTTATTATTATTTTTCATTCATTTAAGGTTATTACAAAATTACAAACAGGTTTGCAGTTGGGCCTCAGTCATAAAAAGAACAGCTCCACTCACCTGTGCAACATTCCCACCACCAATGCCACTCGTTGCCCTCCTCTACAACCCCCTGCCTGTATTTAAGATAGGCATTGTACTTCTCTCATTACCATTGTTATAATTATTTTTAGTATAGTTATTTCTCTGTAAAAATTATGTTATTGTAAACATTTTTGAATACAATGTTGAAACAATCAGGTAATTGAATTAGAGAACAAGATTTATTGAAACATATTTTACTAACAATTTATATATATTTTGGCTTTTGGGTCACATCTGGCAGTGCTCAGGGGTTACTACAGGATTTATGTTCAGAAAGCGCTTCTGGCAGGCTTGGGAGACCATATGGGATGCTGGGATTCCAATTGCCGTCCTTCTGCATGTAAGACAAACATTTTAACCTCCATGTTATCTCTCCGGCCCCTTTACTGACAATTTTTATAGAACCCATTCCTTTGGCAGCATGGGCCTATAAATCCTTTTCAAGGCACAAAAAAAAAAATTGGCCACATAGAAGTATCATTTGCATTCCTATACTTTAGTGTATGTATCCTTACTCTGGGTCTTAGCTCTAATCTGAAGCCATCACTAGTATTTAGAAGAATTTCCAATAAACAGTAAACAATTATAGTTAATGCTCTCAAAGATCTAAGAATCAGCAGAGAACACAACATAAATAAGTAAAGACTCTTTTTGTTTTTTGGGTTTATTTGGAGGATGGGGACACACCTGGTGATGCTCAGGTGTTACTACAGGCTATGCTCTCAAAAATCGCTCCTGGCTTGGGGGACCATATGGGACACTAGGGATCGAACCCAGGTCCGTCCTAGGCAGCCGCGTGCAAGGCAAACACCCTACCGCTGAGCTATCACTCCAGCCCCAACAAGTAAATACCTTTCTTAAATTGATTTGATATTAAACTGCTTGGTAAAATATTTCCTATTTAAATTCATTTATTCTTCTGAGGAGCATAGTCCCTATATTGATTTTTTTGTAGATTTTCTTCCTTGCATTGTCAAATTACAGAACCTCTTGGAGGTATTCCAAATTCTCTTGGCAGTTTATTTCATGGTTGAATACAGGATGGCCCCATTTTGAAAGTGTTTCCTTTGAAAGTGTTAATAGGAACTGTCTTAAATGGGTCATTTTCAGTTTGGTACAAAGATGGTAATTTAATTTAATAACTTAGACATATAGCTGGAGAAATCACTAGAAATGTCTAGATATTCCTATGTCAAAACTTGAATCAGAATATGAATATATAGATTCAGAAGTATCAAGTATTATTCTAAATTTCATTCTTATTTTCTACTATTTCTCTTAGACATATTTATGCCTATACTATACACATAAGTGAGGATGCGTGCATTTTCCAGATTAATTTACTGTTTTAATAATGTTAGCTTAAAATTCATAAAATGAAAAATATCATAAAAGTATCACACAGTACATAAGACCATTGAAAGTTATCAATTGTGCAGCATTGATTAAATGCTGACAGGGCTGAACGGAAACTGATCATTTCAAACTGCAGTGGAAGATGATCACGTCATCTCTGAGCAGAAAAAGAATATATAATACTCAAGTTCAATTACTTTTCAATTTAACTCCCCTGCTGCCATTCCAGCTAAAGTCATAGAGTTGAGCTAAAATGATAATGGAATTTTGGTATTCTAGAAAGTATCTTTGAAATGGACATTGGTTTTGTTATAATTTTTCCCTAAAAGAATGTTATTTTATTTATTTCCACATACTCTTTATAACTTTTTATAATACATATTAAAATTATAAAGAATATCATAGTGCTTACATATTAGCATGCATTACACAATAGCACCTATCCTGATGCGTTGATTATAATTTGCTCTTAATTGATACAAGTCATTTTCCCTTCCTTATTTCATATTACTGGTTTATTTTTACTATAGTGTCATCACAATTCATCTCCTAATTCATGATTTATTTTAATTAATTTATATAATT
>PVKC010040885.1:0-12249 GCA_004027635.1 Crocidura indochinensis | reverse complement strand
AGAGAAAAGTATAATAACTGTCTCGAATACAGGCAAGGGTTGGGGAGAAAAAAAGGGGGAGCATTGGTGGTGGGAATGTTACATTGGTGAAGGAGGGTGTTCTTTTTATTACTGAAACCCAACTAAAATCATATTTGTAATAATGTGCTTAAATAAATATATTATTTTTTAATTTAAAAATAAAATAAAGATGCAAAAGAGAGAGAGTGGGAGAGAGAGAATAGAAGCCCGTTTAGTTGAGTACTTCAGCAGCTGAGCTAAAGATCTTGCCTGCTTGCCTACAGCTAGGGTGGGTCAAGTGGAACAAGTGGGGAGTGTGGATGTACTAACCTCATTATTTATTTTCCAGTGTAGACTAATGTGGGTGAAAGGAAACTCTATTAGTAATTGCCCAAGACAGCAGGCTGCAGTTGGAACTATACCAGACAAATAGAAACATTAAGCGGTATTAGGTGTGGGTAAATAGAAACAATTATTAAATTTTAAGATATTGCAGGAAGTTTAACAGAAATTTGACCTAGAACATGGCCATTGGCCAGTATTTGAGATCTCCATCATACACTACACTGGTGCTCAAATTGCTTGAGTTTATTTTTTCCAAATAGTTAATATAGAAAAGGGAAACATGGTCCTTCTTTTTTTTTTTTTCTAATCTGTTATCAGACAAACAAATTTACTATGATTTGAACATTTTGAATTTTCCAAGAGGATCCTGAATTTTGTTTTCCCTCCCATACCATGGATGTTCACTGTTGTAAGTGGTATTTTCCTGTATTCTCTTTGCGCTTTTTTTTTCTTTTTCCAATCAGGAAATTGCATTTTAAGTAGTCTCAGGTTCTTGGCAACTAATTATGTAATTTAGAAGTGTGAAAGTTCTCATTACCCCCCTACAGTCTACAGTATTTTCCAAGGAGCACTTGACAAACCTTTCCCTTTTACAGCATGGTAGGGTTCCTTTATACAACTTCTTGGAGGAAAAGAAGCATGTAGTAGATAAGAATGGGATTTAAAAAAAATACAAAACAAAACTCCTTCTCTCCTTAAAACTACAGAGTATATTGTTTTTCCAGTAAGAAAGAGTTCATCTGCCATTATCTAGCATGCTGTACATGAATAGAACTCTATGCAAGCTTATTTAAGAGACTATAAAAGACTGGGCAGCTGGAGACAGAACTGTTTCCTGTGCTGGTACTTTCGACATCATTTGCTTTGTGTTTTGACTATTGTCTTTGGGATTATAAATCACTCTGGAAAAATCATCAGAGAAAACTCAGTTCATCATCCTATTTCTGTCCAGGATTTTGTTTTACTCACATTTACAGTTCAGCTAATTGAGTCTTACAGAGGTCAAGGTTGTCGAACCTGTCAATGTCTTACTCAAATGAGTTTTCTTTTAGTCTCTATTGATTTCTGCATTATATATTCATCAGTGTGTTCATTAACATCCAAGGTATCCTTGTTGCTTTTCTTATGAACTGGCAGTGTCTAAGAGCCCTCACTGCCAGAGGGACTTTATGGGAAGTCTGCATGCTCATGCATTATCTTTTATCTGCAAACGAGAAACATATAGAGATCAATTATGATAATCTCCTACACAACAGATGCGGCACTCTAGGGATTTGTTACTCCATGCCAGCAAAATCAAGCTGTGGGCTGGTCAGGCTCAGTGCTAGGATGCCTGTGTGGGGTGGATGATAAGTAATGTGCTGTCTGGTATTTGAAACTGGCATGGCAGAAGGCAGGATAGCCTGCAAATAAATTACTTCATTTCAGGAGCATGAAGCCTTTGCCAGCATAGAAATGTTTTGCATTCATTTCCTAGATGCTGCTGGAAGTGTGGCATAGCTGTTAGATTTTTGTTGCTGCTGTTGAAGGGTTTTGTCTGCCCAGATACCCAAATGCGAAGTGCTCAGGAATCTCACTGTGAGACTATTTCAGAAAGATTAAACAATAGAAGCACATAATTAGCCTCCACAATCTTGAACTTTCTAAAATGAATAGATTGCACAACATGCGGAAGAATTTCTTGATTGAAATTTAATTCAGATATCTCAATCGAGTAACATGAGTATAGAGAAGTAGCTGTGACAATTCTATCTAACTGTGGATAAAGTAATTTAAGGCCCTTTTCAAGTTTTGTCTCCTATGAAATTTTCCTTCATTCATATTATTTTTTCTGATAATTTATTATCATTCTTCTGTATCTGTTAGTAACATTTTGTTTTGTTTGTTCATTTTGAGCAATTCTTGCTTTTGTGTGACGATATACCTCCCTCTTTTCCACTCCAGGGTAGTAGTGGCTAGTAAGTCTAGGTTGATGTTAATATAGGGGCAATCTGGGAGCCAGTTAATAGCCTATCTCATGCTTTGCTGTGGGGCAGAGGTAAATTAGAAGGGGAGAACAGTGATTTAAAGCAATGGGTTAAAATGATTAGGAGACAAAAGCCAGCATTTAGGAAGTTGTTAAGCCCTCAGAGAAATTCCTAGGAAAGATCTGGGAGACAGCCTTTATCTTTGCAGTGAGGGAGAATAGTAAAAATAAAGTGTCAGTCCTGGTGCATTTGATGTCAATTCAAGTGACTGAAGGCCAATTGGGCACAGCATGTGCTTGGATCATATGCTGTAAAATGCATGACCTTGTTTCCTGATACTGATTTATAGCTTTGTGCGCTTGAAGCTTTATTTTGCTTCTTTAAAAAATCCCCCATGCTGAAGTGGGCAAAGCCTAAAGTTGCTCTACAAGTTTTAAGGTTCCCCCAACCCCCTTCTTGAAAGCAGCTGGGCTTATTCTGGTTTAGATTGCTGGGACAATTTTGTCAGGAAAAAAGACAAAAGTGGAAAGTGTAGCATGATTCTGCCTGGAGAAGTAGGCTGAGTGCTTCCTTTAAAGGAAGAGCAGTTCTCAACCAGGGCCAAGTCAATGAAGCTCAATAATGGGGCTCAGCTGGTCCTACAAGGGATATATTGCACTGACTTGTTATTTATTGACTTGGTCCATTTCTACCAATGCCCAGACAGCTCACATCATCATCTGACACATTTTTTTGAGTTTGTTTCTAATACTTGGTATTTCCTTGGAATAGGAGAGTGTCCTTCAGCATGTCACTATTTTTCTTTGAATTTCTGCTAGCTGAAATGAAAACATAGTTGTGTCCTTGACTAACTTCTTCAGCTCTGGGAATATTAAATTCCTTCTTTTTTTTTTTTTTTGGTATGAATGTGAAATACATTGAAATTTTGCTGCCTCTTCTGTGCCCCTGGCCTTGGATCTCTGCTGAGTTGACAATGGAGATACCTTTTCCTTTTCTTTCCATTCCTTGGCATTCAGTTAACCTCAGTTAATTATATTTAGCTACCATGTGTGCAGAGGAGGAGTACTGTGGCTCTTATTTCATTTTTTTTTTCTGCCACACTCAGTGGTGCTCAGGATTTGCTCCTGGCTCTGCCCTCAGGAATTACTCCTGGTGGTGCTTGAGGGACCATAGGAACAGTAGGGATCAATCCTGGGTGGGCTACATGCAAGAGAAATGCCCTACCTGCTGTACTATCATACTTCCCTCTTATTTCTCTGGTAAAATACCTGTAGCCAGGTATTTTTATTTAGATAGCTGTAGTCCCATCTGTAGCTGGATCACAAAGATAACCAGTTCTCTAGGGCAGGTATCAGCATGCCACTAATGAATGATGTCAACCCCCTTAATTTCTTTTAGAAAAACAACTATGAGCAGGCTAATCAGACTGAGAAACATCATTGCTCTGAGCTTATGTGCTGACACAGAGAGAGGAGTTTGTTCTGTGCTCTCAGAAAAAAAAATCTGGTTTAGTGTTTTCCGGAGTTTTACTTCTTTCAGTGTTTATATGTTTGTTATTTTAAGTCCATTTGTAGCTTAACAAACACAAAATGCAGGAATCTGATGGAACTTTAGGAATCATTCTGTCACAATAGAGTCTTTCTGTTCACAATAGAAGAAAATGATCTATTACTTTAATTCAGCCAATTTAAATCATCAATATCTAAGGCTGGATCAGTATGTGGCTTTTCTGATCCCAGATCTAAATAGTTCTTTACTAAGCTCTCAGTTTCTCATTAGATGCCTGCAAAGAACAAGAGTAAGAATTATGCAGATTAATTATTGGTTTCCAGAATGGGAAACCAGAATGTCAACCAGAAATAGTGGACACAAGATGGGCTCATTAACCTTTTTGACTCATTTTCAGAGTTGGAAAAAGGAGATCACTCTTTGATTATTCCATAAAGAGTTAAGTGTCAGTCATCTAATTGAAAACACCTTTTCAATTTTGCTTTAAGATAGTTGATCTCTTGGGGCCCGGGAGATAGCATGGAGGTAAGGCATTTGCCTTTCATGCAAAAGGTCATCGGTTCAAATCCCGGTGCCCCATATGGTCCCCCGTGCCTGCCAGGAGCAATTTCTGAGCATGGAGCCAGGAGTAACCCCTGAGCACTGCCGGGTGTGACCCAAAAAGACATATATATATATATATATTTCCTTCACTCATTAGTCAGAAGATACCTAGACAGACCATTGATTGAATTTCATTTTCTTAGTTCTATCAGATATAAAATTCAAACAATAGTTGTCATTCCCACAAGTAAGAGCTGCTCTGAACACAACCACTATATTTCTTATGAAGGAATTTAATAATTTGGGGGTTTTGCTTTTAGTGATTATTAAATTAAGAACACCGGCATCATCAGGAAACTTGTTAAAAATATCTCATTGGGTCCCATTCCTGACCAGTATACTTTGTCACAAACTCTGAGACAGCAACCTATGTTTTCACAAGTTTTAACTGTAACTTCAATGTACACTCAATTTAAAAAGTCATTATCCTGAACAATTATTTCTCTCCTTCTTCTGCTATAGTTTATAGTTATAGAACAGATTAAATTAAAGGGAAAATTTACAAGAGAATAGATTGTCATGTACACTACAGAGAAGAGAAGCAAATATTCTGTAGTTCTACTATGCCTTTAGTATTAGTTTTAATTAAAATTGAGATTGTGTTGCTATTGAGAAACCTGCAAGACATACCTAACATGCTTTTTACTTTTCCCAAGCATCTTTCACAGCCTCTGAAATACACTTGAACTTGATATTTCCTAATGGAAGAAAGATTAAATAAATTTTGAGAATACTTTGCACTTACAGCATGCGGAAGAAGCATGAAATTGGACAAGGGACACATCCAAAGTCAAAGTTTAATCCTTTCTAGCTGGGAAAATCTTACTGAGTTGCTTACTCTTTAGATTTGAGGGTCCTTATCTATGCAGTGACAGGATTGAATGGCAGCTGCTATTGGCACAATCTTTCACTCTAAGTTTGAGTCTTGTATAAAAGGTATATGGACAAAGTAATGTAGATAAAACTTAAGCTGCATTAAGACTACTTTATAAAAAATCCTTTTCCAAGAGATTTCTTATGCATTATCAATACATCAATATCTGTTGCTAACATATTGAATGTCTTTCTTTGTCTGCTTTCTACCCTCCACACATTTTTTTAGAGTATTTGGTTCTTGAAAAAAATGACTACATTTATTCTAGGCTGTTGAGGACAGAGTTTATGTTGTATGTATTGTTGATCCTCCAAATCCTACTATAGTAGGGGTATATAATGCATACTCAGTAAATATATTTATAAAAAAATCAGAGAAAGAGCTTATGTGAACTCTATATATGCACACAGATTTGTATATGTGTTTAATTACAAAGGCTTTGGATTTTAGATTGATGTAAATGTATGACATAAAACAGTGAAGTTTAGTTCTTTCTGAACTTTATTTTCTGAACTTTCTAACCTGTAAAGTTGAAAAAATTCTGCTTATAGAGTCATTATGAAAAAAATAAGTGTTACAATGTAAAGTAACTACTGAGTCTGATGGAAAAGGCATTTAATAAGATAGCTCACTTTTCTTAGTCTTGTATTTTTTCATAAATTACCTTTCTCTAAGTATACTATTGAATATATTTACTTATTTCTCCACTCTCAGAACTTTCCATCTTTATAAAGTATAAGCAGTTTGTTCTTTAAAAGATTATTTTGAGACATTTAAATAAAGGTCACCAGAAAATATAGAATGCCAATATAACCATGAGAGCCGAAGATGAACAATTAGGGTTTATAAGAGTTGGAGATTGAGAAATTTTGATAATTAGAATAAAAGAGTTGCATTATCAGAAATCCATATCCCATAGAGTAGAATCATTATCTTATATTACCAGCAAGTAATTATTTTACTTTTTAAAAAGTGACTGATCCTAACCTAGGACAGATATATCTCTTAGATTTTCAGTATATTTTTAAGTTTATTACTATAATTTAAATAAAATGCACTTTGAGCTTCCAAAGGAAGAGAAATGGAAGGTTGGAGACCAAAGTCACATGAATGATTTTTTTTACAAAATACACCTAGGTCTTGCCCATAAATCATATGATCTCTGTAGAGCCTGAAAGTAGGAAAGTAAAAGATAGGGAGGACATTGTACTATGTGACTGAGTCAGCTTTCCCTCTCTTGCCTCCAATCCAAACTCTGTGTGTGGATGTCTGGTCCAAACTGGCAGGAAGAAATCCTGATTAGATTTTTGTCTTCTTCCATGTTTCATACAGGCCAAACTACCTAATCAGACTGCTTTGTTCTGATAATTAAAGAGCAGTGTAAAGATATAAGAAATTTCCCATACCACAAAATTAAAAAAAAATGAGAAGAGAATTGACTAAATCATTTGTAACTGATGATAGGGATACCTTACATTTTTAATTTTGCAAACTGGAAGGAGGAATGGTTTATTTGATAATCAGTCACAGAAACTTGATGGCATGTAGACAGAGCTGTAGATTTGAGGTGAGACAAGAGATAGCAGAAAAAGTGTCAGGTATGAAGGAGAATAGAGAAGTTTCTGGCATTTATTTAAATGTTATAAGTTTGATGTCACATTTATACTGCAAAAGTATAAAGTAAAAAATGCATTGAGGTATAACTTGAAAACAGAAAATAATAGGTATAAGTAGATCTCAGGGAATCTTATGAACCACTTGTCAGATGAAGGAAATTCTCAAAGAATCAGGAAATTCTGGAAAATAGTAAGTAAATGTTAGGAAGTTACAAAGGTACAGGAAAGGACTTTATGTTATTAACCAGCAGTATTTCTCAAGGACTGCTTTGCAACAGTTCTTCCACAAAACAGATAACTTGCTCCGAAAAAATTTTGCAATGGAGCTCCAGAAAAATACAGTATATACTTATTCAGTATAACTCTTTACACAGAGAAAAAAGATTTTAAATTGATTAGAAATTTATGCTAAAATTAAGAGAAAGGGGGCCCGGGAGATAGCATGGAGGTAAGGCGTTTGCCTTTCGTGCAAAAGGTCATCGGTTCGAATCCCGGTGCCCCATATGGTCCCCCGTGCCTGCCAGGAGCAATTTCTGAACATGGAGCCAGGAGCAACCCCTGAGCACTGCCGGGTGTGACCCCCAAAAAAATTAAGAGAAAGAATTTTATACTTTTAAACATCATTCTTTATTTATATGACAGGATTTTTCACACAAAGTGACCTCACAAAATTACTAATTTTTTATAAACAAATTTTCTGTCATTATAGAAAATTTCTGTCATTACAGAACATTACATGTTCACAAAGTTAAAGTCATTGGTATAGAAGCTTCAATTAGTTTCTTCTGCTTTTGATTAAGACCCTATGTCTATTTTTATGGCATGATAGGGACGATGATTACATTTCTTTTCTTCTTTTTCTGAATAATTGTAAGAATTGACAGATTAGGAAGAGTGACCTGATTATTGAAGACTGTAGGAACTACAAGTTTACTTTGCAACTCATTTTTCTTTGTTTGTTTTGGGGGCCACACCTGGCAGCGCTCAGGGGTTTTTCCTGGCTCTATGCTCAGAAATAGCTTGGGGATCATATGGGATACCAGGGATTTGAACCACTGTCCTTCTACATACAAGGCAAATGCCCCACCTTCATGCTAACTCTCAGGCCCCTGCAACTCATGTTTTAAAATAAATAACTTTGTGATTTTTTTTTAAATGACACTTGTATTGTGGTGTTCAGGGATAACACACTTTTTTTTTTTTTTGTGCTAGCTATCCCACCTGGGGCCTCAAGCACAAAGGTAGGCTTCCTGCCACTGGGTCACATTCCCAGACTCTCAGTTCATTTCCATTTGTACATTTCCAGTTAAGAATGACTGAACTAAAATCCCATATTGTTTTAAGAAATAAGTTATTTTGGGTAACATTTGTTAAACTTAATTTACTGATTTGGCAGTGGATTCAGTACTGTTCATTAAATAAATCCATCATGGCTTGCCAAATATTTAAAAAACTTTCAAGAAAATATATTAAAGATTAAAAATTCAACGTGCAAAAATTCAACAAAAGCTTTTGTTTTGTTTATGCTGATTTTTTTCACCCAGAAAGCAAAGTTAGAATTTATGTGAAGCAGCATTTCTCAAATATTTTCCAAGTGATTTTCACTTCCAACTTTGTTTTCTCTTTGTAGGCCCCTCATCCTGCGCCATAAGCCCTCGTTTATAAAATTTTTACCATTGACAATATCTAGAGAACCCACAAGGGTCATAGGGATCCCAGTTGAGGAATGCAGCTGTGAATAATACTTATATTTGAACAGTTTCTTTGACTGGTTTATGTCTTTTTCATTCTCTTTACTCCAACTAGTTTTCTTCTTTTTTTCCTGGAAAGATGCATGATAATCTCTCAATAAACATAGAATCCTATGTAAAAATTGGTATAGATCTTACATTTTCTGACTTAACTGGGAGATAGTTCCCTAGAAATCCACCATTTCTTTTCAAAGCAAAAGTAAAACTCCAGAGCATCTGCAGAAACCATTAGATTTTCTTACCTATTCCGGTAAGGGACAAACTAGTGTTCTTCGAAGTTTTTCATGGATATCGTCATCCACATTGCCTCAGTGTAAAAGTAGCATAACGGTTATGGAAAACTATTAGATAAAAAAAGGGGAATTAAAATTGGGGTAGAAATAGATAAAGAAAAGTTGAGAACTTTCACTTAACAAACCAAATAAGCTAAAATGTATAATTTGATAAACTCATTTTGGCCTTTCATGGATGATAATCTCTTTACTTAGTTTTTAAAATATTGTCTGGGATTTCAGAACAATATGTATTTTCTGTTCTTCATAACACTGTTGTCAAAAATGTCATTAATCACCAGCAGATGGCTAGCTGAGTGGAATTCAGCCATTCACTAGGGTTCCTGATAGTCAGTTGTTGTCAATTTATTTTATGCCTTATAATCTCTCAGTTACTTTTAATATTGCCTCAGATATGGCATTTTCCATCGTTATATTTAAAATCCTTCTTTCATGTCATCTTGGTATTCTTAAAAGATACCAACCTTGAAATAAAGAGAACAATAAAAACCAATAAATGGCCAAAGATAGATAAGAAAATAAATATAATCAAATAAAAATACACATATACAAAAAGTAACTTTGACACATACTGCAATTTATATGTACTATATTGTATTCAGATTATATGTAATATCTGAAATTATTATTATAGAAGACTTAGTGTTAGACTAAGATTTTGTAGATAAAATGTGAAAATCATACTCCGTAAAAGAAAAATAAGGTTAATTCTAAATTTGTCAAAGTTAAAAACATTTGATTTTATAAAACACTGGGAGCCTCTGAATTGAAAAATACTGGAAGTAGTATTTGAAAAACACATATCTAAAAAGGATCTGTATCCAAAATTTTTGAAAACACTCAAAGTGCTATATAGGAAAACAATGTAATTAAAAATAAAAAAGATATATGGAGGGAGGGAGGGAAAAGTTTGGACTCAAAGTCAGAGACTGGATTTGAATCTTCAATCTGTCAATTACTTGCCAATAAATACTTGCCAATTTTTTTGGATAAATTGTTTGAACCTTAGTTTTTATTTTTGTTTTATAAAATGAACTTTGTAGGGGTCAGAACCATGGTGCAAGCAGTAGGGCATTTGCCTTGTATGCACTGACCTAGGACAGTTTGATCCCTGGGCATCTCATATGGTCCCTCAAGCCAGGAGCGATTTCTGAGCACATAGCCAGGAGTAACCCCAAAAAACAACAACAAAAAAAGAATTCAATAACATTTATCTTATGCATAGGCAATATATGTAATTTTTGCATTATTCAAATTGTTCAATAAATATTAGGTATTATTATGAAAATTATTTATCAACTCAGTGCAAATAACTGCAATTTGGATATTTCCCATCCTCTCTGGAGAGAAATGTCTGAACTCAGTGTGGGTGAAAAGGATGTTAGAGTGAATATGAGGACGAGAGGAGTATAAATTTTTATCTTTTTGCTATTGAGGAGGAAAAGAAAATTTCATTCAACAGTAAGTGCAGTACAGTGGCCTTCTGTATAATGTCTATAGGTTCCAGCCTGCTATGCCCCCATAAATGTGGACCACTTCTGCCTTTAAGGATGTGCAGCCTGTAGAGGAACCCCCCCAGTGAGGAGACCTGAAGCAGAAACTAGCAATATATTCTTAATGTATCGCTCACATTATACATCATGTTATTTTTAAACAAAAGGCATTCTATGAATTTTTCCTTGGCATGAATCTTTCTTTGCTAAACATTTATATTTACCAAAAGGTGGAAAATTATGGTGTGCCAAAAATAGCCAGTTTTTATAAAATAAAATATTAATAAAGAAAATGTTTGTTTAAAACCCTGCATAGGTTATTTAAAAATAATTGCAGTTTCTTTTTCCATTAAACATCACCTCCTTGGATAGTCCAGAATGTGGAAGTGTATGCAGAGCGGAAAGTAATCTACTTAAACTTGAAATCAGACTTTAATAAAAGAATGTCATGTTTCATTTAAAAGCTTCTTTTCACCTCCTTTTCTTAGGCTGTCAAGTGAAAGAAAAGCTAGCTTTATAATTGCATGACTGCCTCAGCTTCAGACTATATGTGTGATCTCACATTAATTTCCACACCTCTCTCAGCTCTATCCTAACTCCTTCCCCTCTGCCAGCCAGCCACCTGCCCCCAACCCTGCTTTCTTCCGTCCACTTCCTTCTTCTCTAGGAGCTGACAGAATGATGGAGCTTTGTTGATTAAGCTGCTGAACAGTGGTGGCCCTTATTAATGTAAGGGTGACAAGCGAAAAATAAAATAAAATAAAATAAATGGCGGCTGTGAACTGTTTCTCTCTGTAGATTATCATCCTAGCTTGACTGGGTAGAAAATTAGGTGATTTGAGTTTCTACTGCTCAGCAGTGTGTGAAATCAGTCGGAGCTTAACTCTGATAGATGTTTACTCTCTTCCCACCTTGTTCCCACTGCCATTCTCGTACTCCTGAAGTCTTCTTACAGTTATTAGTCATACAATTCACTAGTCAGCATTAGGATTCTCACCCTTCATTAAAAATTTGGCAAAGTATGAGAAGGAGTAACAAATTCTCTTATATATATACATATATATGTATAAATATAAAACATAGTGATTAGGGAAATCAAATGAAAGGCTCCTTTCATTTTCCCTAATTTCCCTTTCAATTTCCCTAATCACTATGGTTAACTGTCTTCTTGGTCACATATAAGGACTCATGAGTCCTGCTCGCTTCAGCAGCATATATACTAAAATTGGAATGATATGGACAAGATTAGCATGGCCCCTACACAAGGATTCATGAGTTAAGCCAGAGCTGAATACTGGAAACCATTACAATGTTCCTTAGAAAGTTATATGTGATGAAGATAATGTAGAAGATTGGAGTGGAGAATGTCAAAGAGAGATGGATCTCTTGGTTGTTTGCAGGACATGGTGGTCAATTTTGAATATAGGTTTGTCTCTGAGTTGAATGGTAGAGGATAGAGACATACATCTCATATCTTTTCCAATAACTTCATGAGGTTGGGGAAATCATGAATAATTCCTTTGTGGTAGTAAATAAATGCATCATTGAATAAGTGATCATATTTTTATGTATGTTCAGGACAATAAGTTTTAGTAATGAATAGATGTAATACTGTCATTCGCTGATTAAAACCTAAAGAGGGCATAGATTCAGAGGAAGAGGCTTAGCTTTAGAAGGAAGATAGAATATCTCTCTTCTACTTGGCACAAGAATCTTTCATTGGACTTCAGTTTTAGTTTTCATATATTCAATGGAAGGGACTATTTATCCCACAGCAGTAGTTCTTTTAGCCAACATC
>PVKC010040884.1:0-12253 GCA_004027635.1 Crocidura indochinensis | reverse complement strand
CAGCCCTGCAATTGGAAAGCTCTGCACCCGGCAAGGTCTTACTCACTCATTGGCGCGCTGGCGGCTTCAGAGTGCAATGATTTCTGGGTTTGCTTCCCAGGGCTCTGTTCTCAAAGGAGAACTCCAAGAAATCAGGACAGACAGAAGCAGGAAGAGATCCCCTTAGTCCTCAGAGTTCTTCTGGGGCGCCCGGAAATCCGTTGTTAATCATCTTAATCATGAACAGAGTATATGTCTCCATTTCCTTGTGTCCTATTTTATTTCTTGAAGCAATGCTATATAATTTTATTTCTATAGATCCTTCACTTCTTTACTTAAGTTGACTCCAAGGTATTTAAATTTCTGTTATTCTATTGTGAATGGGATTGATTTTTAATATCTATTTCTTCTCTATCATTATTTCTGTATAAGAAAGACATTGATTTTTGTTAATTTTGTAGCCTGCTACTTTGCTATATGAACATATTGTTTCTAGAAGCTTTTTGGCAGAATGTTTAGGATTTTCTTTTCTTTTCTTTTTCTTTTTTTTTTGTTTTTGTTTTTGGTGTTTGGGCCACACACAGTGACACTCAGGGGTTACTCCTGGCTATGCGCTCAGAAGTCGCTCCTGGCTTGGAGGACCATATGGGAAATTGGGGGATCAAACCGCGGTCCGTCCTAGGCTAGCGCAGGCAAGGCAGACACCTTACCTCCAGCGCCACCTCCTGGCCTCCTGTTTAGGATTTTCTAACTACAGTATTATATTGTCTTCAAACAATGAGAGCTTGACTTCTTTCTTTCCTATTTGAATGCCCTTGATATTTTTTTCTTGCCTTTTTGCAAAGGACAGTACATCCAGTATATGTTGAATAGGAGTGGTGAGAGAGGGCAGTTTTGCCTTGTGCCAGATCTTAGGGGAAAGTCTTTCAGTTTTTCTCCATTGAGTATAATATTTATCAAGGGCCTGTGGTAAATGACCTTGATTCTATTCAGAAAAGTTCCTTCCATTCCCACATTGTTGAGTATTTTTGTTTGTTTTTGTTTTTTGGGTCACACCCGGCGGTGCTCAGGGGTTACTCCTGGCTGTCTGCTCAGAAATAGCTCCTGGCAGGCATGGGGGACCATATGGGACACCGGGATTCAAACCAACCACCTTTGGTCCTGGATCAGCTGTTTGCAAGGCAAACGCCGTTGTGCTATCTCTTTGGGCCCCTAATGTTGAGTTTTTAATCATGAATGGGGTTTGGACTTTACCAAATGCTTTCTCTACATCTATTGATATGAACATATGGTTTTAAATTTTCCTTTTGTGCTATATTATGTAGATATGTTGACTTGCATATGTTGAACCATCCTTACATCTCACGAATGAATCCAACTTGGTACTGATGTATAACTTTCTTGATGAGGTGTTAGATCCTATTTGCTAAGATTTTGTTGAGAATCTTTGAATCTGTGTTTATTAAGGATATTGGTCTCAGGGGCTGGAGAGATAGCACAGCAGTAGGGCATTTGCCTTGCATGTGGCCGACCTGGAAGGGACCTGGCTCAATTCTTGGTACCTCAAATGGTCCCCAGGCCTGCCATGTGCTATTTGACTGCAGAAACCAGGAAAGACCCCTGAGCACTGCTGGGTGTGCAATACCAACTATTCAATCAATAAAGTCTTCAAAAAGATATTGGTCTGTAGTTATCTTTTTTGTGGCATCTCTGCTTTTGGTATCAAGGTGATGTTTCATACAAACTATTTGAGAGTATTTGTTTCTTTAATTTGGAAGAGGGTGAAAAGTATAGGCTCTGGAAAGGTTTGAAGGAATTCGGTAGTGAATCCATCTGGGTCTGAGCTTTTGGTTTTCGAAAGACTTTTGATTACCATTTTAATTTCCTCAATAGTAATGCTTCTTTTTAAATATGCTAGATCATCTTGATTCAACCTTGAAGGTTATAATAGTCCAATAATTTATCCATTTCTTCTGAATTCTCATGTTTTGTGACATAGAAATTTTCAAAGTAGTTTCCAATTACCTGTTGAATTTCGATAGTAATCTCTCCTTTTTCATTTATATATATATATACATATATATATATATATATATATTGGTTTTTGGGTCACACCTGGCAGTGCTCAGGAGTTACTCCTGGCTCCATGCTTAGAAATTGCTCCTGGCAGGCACGGGGGACCATATGGGGCACCAGGATTCGAACCGATGACCTTTTGCATGAAAGGCAAACGCCTTACCTCCATGCTATCTCCCCGGCCCCATCCTTTTTCATTTATAATTTGGTTTATTACGTTTCTCTCTCTTGGGGCCAGAGCGACAGCACAGTGGTAGGACATTTGCATGTGGCTGACCCATGATGGACTTCGGTAGATCCCTGGCATTCCATATGATCCCCCAAGCCAGGAGCAATTTCTGAGCACATAGCCAGGAGTAACCCCTGGGTGTGGCCCAAAACCCTAAAAATAATGTTTTTCTCTTTTCCTTTCTTTGTGAGTTTTGCTAGTGTTTTATCAAGCTTGTTTGTATTTTCAAAGAACCTACTCTTGCTTTTATTAATCTTTTGGATTTTTTGGTATTTCCCACTCATTGATTTCTGCTCTAAGCTTTATTATTTCCTTCCATCTTCCTATTTTTCATTCATTTTGTTGATCACGTTTCAATATAATAAGCTGTGCCATTAAATTATTTATGTAGGGCCTTCTTCCTACCTGATGAATGCTTGCAGAGCTATAAATTTTCCTCTTAATAACTTTGCACTTTATCTGTGCCCCACAGATTCTGATAATTAGTGTCTTCATTCTCATTTGTTTCTAGGAATCTTTTGCTTTCCTCTTTGATTTTTGTCTCTGACCACAGTTATTCATTAAAGAGCTGTTTAACTTCAGGTTTAAAATTTTTTACTGTCTGCAAATCACTTCTAATTTCAGTGCATTATTATCTGAAAGATAATACATACAATTTCTATCCTCTTTATTTCATGTATGTTTTATGGGTTAACATGTGGTCTATATTGGATACTGACCCATGTGCAAGGAGAAGTTAGCCACTCTGTGTCTCTTAATTGGTGTATTTCGTCTATTGATATTGAGAGAGATGATTATCATGGAATATAGTGTCATCTTTTAGTAGGAGTTTTGTGCGTCTTGTGTTCTGTTGTATCTGAAAATAGGTCTTTCAGTTCATCCTTTAAGGCTAGTTTTGTCTGTAAGATTTCCTTCTAAACTGTTTATTGGTGAAGCTGTGTATCTTTCCTTCAAACCTGAATGTAAGACTGCCTGGTGAAGTACTCTTGGCAATGTTTTCATTTCGTTGAGTTTTATCACTATATCCCACCACTGCCTTATGCCGTTGAGGGTTTTTTTGTGACATACCTGCAGTAAACATTAGGAATACTCCTTTGACTAATTTCCCTTTTTGATCTTGCTTCTTTCAGTGTTCCATCTATGGGGTTCATCACTGTGACTAATGTTTAGCTTTTCTTTGGATCTCTTTTGGTTGGCACTTTTTGGGCATGTAGGATTTTGTTGACTGTACTCTATAGCTCCTTAAGTTTCTATGCAATGATATCCTTGATTGTTCATTCTTTCTGGGGATTTTCTTCCTGTGTCTCTGGAACTCCAATGATTCTCACGTTGTTTCTGTTGTGCTTATCAAAGACTTCTATTTTCATCTGTTCACATTCTTTGAGGGCTTTTCCCATTGTTTGATTATTTGTTTTGAGGCTCTTTCCAACATTTCTGTTGTATGGAGTTGTTATGCATCTCATCTTCCAGCTCACTATTTCTGTCTTCAGCTGCTTCAGTTGTTGTCTTCAGTTGTAGAACAGGATTTCTAGTGAGATTTTCATTTCACCTACCAAGTTGTTTAGGCCCATTTTCTTTCTTTTATTTTCTTTTTTTAGTTTTATTTCTACCCTCAGATCCTCTTGATTCTTAGGGCACTTTCAGTTCGTTCCATGCTTTGTGTTCTATGAACATCCTCCATATTTCTTTTCTAGAGTCCTTATGTGAGAGGCTAAGTAGGTAGTTGCTATATTTTGGGTCACTGGAGCTACCATCTTCATTATCCAAGCATGGTGGAAGCCTACATTGCTTTCCCATTGTTGTGATTGTAGTGTGATGTTTATAAGTGTTGTGCTGGTGTTCCTTGACTAAAAGGAGCATGCAGCAGGAGTGGATGGCCATGCTCCTCTAGTTATTTGTCTTTAATTCTGTCCAATGTGGTTTCTGAGTTCCAAATCTATAGGGCCTGCCAATGAGTCCTCTTGTCACTGGGATGTGGCTTCTGCATATCTGCATCCCTGACTTGGATACTGCCCCTCACCTGGGTAGTACTGACATGGCTTCCGGGTCCCAAATCTGCAGGGTCTGCCACCACTGTTACTTATCTCTGCAATGTGGGTTCCATAGCTTTCCATAATAATTTTTATGCACTCATAATTACTGGATTTTAAATTACCATATTAGACAAAGAAAAATGAGGTAACATATACTAGTCATGCATTTTTGTTTGCATTTTCTAAAATGAACTTTTATTAAAACTATGAAGAACATCTCTGATTTAACAACTACAGCAATTCATTTAGTCCTGCAAGAACCCATTCGATACTAGAGAGCAAGCAGTCATGCTGTATGTTTGACTTGGGGATGTAGGAATTTGGAAGCTCTGGTCAATTGTAAAATCAGGCTTCAGCAAGAAAGTCACCTACTATCTTTGTTTTGAATCTGTAGCAAACACAATTTCATTCCAGACCTGAAACCCCAGTACACTGTAGTGTTTGCTGGGACAAGCACCAGTACTGCATGTTTTCCATGATAGAACCACTGCATCTATCTGTGCAGATATTGTCCACAGACTTCTCAGTCTTCTGCATGTAGTGCATAGAAAGCCAAGTTTTCATAGCCTAATCACTGTCCCGAGGAGTTTCCTTTGAATTGTGTATGCAATGAAGGAACATTTTTCTTTTGGATAAAGAGAAGACTTGCTTAAAGCTACTGTCTATAACATCTCAGGGTCAACCCGCAGAGAATAGCTATCTGCTCGGCAGGCACTGCATGCATGTCCCCAGATACTTGGGGATGAGAAGAATCAATGCAATCCAGGCAGTTGATTATATGAGAGTTATCCATGACCAAAGATATTGGTCAACATTGGTGGGAGGGGAGAGGAGGCCAATGTCTGAATGTTATTGTGACTAATAAACTTTTATTCTAATCAATAATGACACTGAAGTACATATTTCATTCAACTTTAACTAAAATATGTAAGTATTTAAATAGGTACAAGATTAGACAGGAGCCTTTGAAAAAATAAAATGCATATGGTAGCAGGATTTAATTCTCCTGTAGCACATCCCCTATCACAGGTGGGGTGGCCTTGGTGATCCCCAACACTGTAGAACACAAATGACACTGCATTATCCCACCTCCCCCCATACTGGCCTTAAACTACCAGCCTAGTATGACAGTATCTTCTGGAGCACCCCTAAACCAAAATAAATCAAAAGCATTTTGTCAATGTGCATTCACTATAAATGATTTAGAAATGAAACATCTGAATACAGAGAAGAGCTAATCACATAATTGCTGTGAAATAGCATTTTGAATACTAATCAAATGTAATGATATTTGAAGAAAATCTAACTACTAACTAGTAGTTACCGAAATTTTTATATTTCTCAAAGAGCTCTCTAAATAAATCAAGCATGTAACAGAATTTAAATAAAGAAAAATCAAGCTGAGGCTGGAGAGATAGCAGTGGTAGGGCATTTGCCTTGAATGTGGCCAACCAATGAGAGACCTGGTTTAATTCCTGGCATCCCATATGGTCTCCCAGCCTACCAGGGGCAAGTTATGAGTGCAGAGCCAGGAGGACCTCTGAGCTCTGCTGGGTGTAGCCCAGAAACCAATCAATCAGAAATCGATACAATTTTTTTTGTTTGTTTTTTAGGCCACACCCGGTGATGCTCAGGGGTTACTCCTGGCTATGCGCTCAGAAGTCGCTCCTAGCTTGGGGGACCATATGGGAAACTGGGGGATCGAACCGCAGTCCGTCCTAGGCTAGCGCAGGCAAGGCAGGCATCTTACCTCCAGCGCCACTGCCCGACCCCATCAATAAAATTTTTAAAAAAGAGGGCCAGGCGGTGGCACTGGAGGTAAGGTGCCTACCTTGCCTGTGCTAGCCTAGGACGGACCGTGGTTTGATCCCCCAGTTTCCCACATGGTCCTCCAAGTCAGGAGCTACTTCTGAACACATAGCCAGGAGTAACCCCTGAGCGTCATCGGGTGTGACCCAAAAACCAAAAAAAAAAAATTTTTTTTTAAAAAGAAAAATCAAGTTATTTCTAGCAAGTCTGCAGTTATGGAGGAGTTGCTGCACATGCACTTTCAAACTACACATTACTCTGCCGCATACAGCACTAGATTTCCCCTAGACACACAAATAGCAAGACAGAGGGTCACAAAGTGCTACAGATGTAGTTTCTATCAGATTGCAACCTGAAGCTAAAAATCAAATGCTCATCTACAAAGAGTGGATAAAGAAATTGTGTAATGCACATGAGAATACTACAAGCTCTAAAAATCATTCAATTGAACATAACCTGGATGATACTAAATACAGAAAGAACTTTCATGTATGGGGCTTAAAATTAAACAACCAGGTAGTAACAAAGGGCTAGAGGCAATAGCACAGGAAAACTGATAAATACAACAGAGTTAGTGGGGTATTTTGAAGTGGAAAAAAGTGATAGTTGTGGTGTTGAAATTCTGTGCATGGGAAGCCACCAGTTGTAAACCCATTCTGCCTGTGTAACTTGATCTTACTTTCAAGACCCTCCCTTTCCTTGGAGGGGTCTTGGGAAGGTTACAAAAGATTTGGCCTCAGGGGCAGAAAGGATTGAGATTTGCATTTACCTGGATGGAGAGGTAGCAGGAGGCTAGAGATGGCTGATAAAGGCTAGACGCAGGGCAAGTTAAAAATAGCATGTGTAAATGGTTATAATATAGAAGCCACACATGTTGGCTAGGGCATAAATAAAGCTGATATTTCCTGAAGCCTGCTGTGAGTGAATTGCCTTCTTGCTGCCACCTGAACTTGCGGACCCACTGGTTAATGGGGGATGGAGCCACATGGCTGGGGCTAAAGAACAAAGGCCTCCATCTCCATCTAGCCCATCCAAAGAACTTCTTTATTATTTAAAGCAACAATCAGTAACATTGAAAATCACAGAATCTTAATCAATAAAAAATGTTTAAAAAATTCAGCCTACACTTCCAATAAATGAAGTCATTATCCAAATTCTATATTCAGAATCACTTGACTTTTTATTTCCACCATCATGATATTTTTAGACTAGAGTTACCTATATACTTGAGAATAATCCGAGTTTTTCGGTACAGTGTGCATGCACAGAATCAAATGCAGTCTTCAGTCATCTGCTGTCTGCTGGAGGGGCGGTGCTTCTGTTCAGATCACAAATCGCACCTGAGCTGAAGTGGTAAGTGGCTGACCTGAACTGTATGCCACTGAGCTATTTAACCCATATTTTGCTCTTTGTATGAGACCAATAACAGTGATGATATCTGTGAACTCAATGATGATAACAATGTAAGTGATGGCTAACCATTTTGAGCCCAAGTGCCCAAACTGCCAGCACATGCAAGCACGTCCTCCCAATGGCCCTACTGGCCCTGTTGCCAGGTGAGCTGCAAAGCAGACACCAGCACACTCGCCTTCCCCCTTGTTGAGCCGCTTGTCTTAATAGTGGACCTTCCCGAGTGCCATAGGTTCGCCATCGCTGGTTTATACTGATACCCTCATATTAGATATAGCTTAAGCTCTGTTTGGACATACAGATGATGAGAAATTCAGTTGTGAAGGATTTTAACTTTTGTGATTTAGCTTGATTACCTGTTACACTGCGGTTTTCTACACTTTAAAGTTTTAAAGTTATTGTTGCTATTTTACAGTTTTTCTTTAGCAATAAATATTGAAAACCATTTAACCTACTGATTCCTCAATTACTGTAATTGTTTTGGAAATATATTTTATTTTTTAAATTTACCAGTACTACTGCATTTTTAGCCTCAGCTTATACTCTAGTCACTACGTTTTCCCACCTTTTAGGGTAAAATGAGAGGAATCGGCTTATACTCGAGTACATACAGTAATAAATATAAACGTTTAGTCTCCTGGCACATTTCCTAATAGGATATGTACTCAATCCTAATTACATTTAATTCAGTTTAAACATTTCAAGTATAGAGTTTAGAAGGCAAATGAGAACCTCAAACAATGTCCTATATTTTTATCTTGCAAATAAGAATTTGCTGCAAGTGTCAGAGCTACTAGGAGGGAAACCAGGCTTGCCACGTCAATGCTTCCATCCAGCAATATACCCTGTAACTCATAGTTGTTTATCCATTATTAAGAAAGAAAACAACCACTTATACCCCTTTCTTGGTCAACCCCTATATCTCCACATGTTCTAATACCACCCCAGGAGAATAGGCCTGAAAGAGGAGTTGCTGCAGGAAATAATCCAAACCATGCTGAAGAAGAGACATGTGTGGTCTGGGGACCTTCCACCTTATGGAGCAAGAAAGCAAGGCTGACCTCTTGGTCACAGTATTTATGGGAAAAGTAAAACCACCATCATCGGTGTATGGAGCAAAGGTAAAGAGCCAATCTTCAAACTCTTCCCCACTCAGTAGCTCTTTGATGTGTAAAGAGGAAGTCATGTTTGTTTAGGTAGAAAACTTAGAAAACTGGTTATAATTCAACAAGTTCCACTTGTCTGTTTACTAAACTGCAGAAATATGAGATAAACCAGAATAAATTACATTCTAATGTTCTCCATGAAAGGTGGGAACTCTCAGGAGCTATAAAAGTGGTTGTATTTTGCATGGGCACAGTAAAAGCTGGAAAAATAAATGAGAAAAGTCTTTTAGCCTAAATGCAGAGTGGCCTTTCCAAAGAAACATTAGGTCATATTTCTAACTGAAAGCTTCAGACAGTCTAAATGTGACTTTCTTTTAGAGCCCAGGAAGTTCTTCCCATGGTAGTTGTCATAGCTAAGCATAGCATTAGTATCACTGCATTCTCACAAGATCTATGCCATTACCAGGGCATCATAAATCATGCCTCAGTCTGTAGGTTTCTACCAGGGTTTCAGGAGGAATGCTCTGAATGTGCATACAACATTCTCAAAATATTTACATATTCTGCCTTAAGCATATCAAAAAAGCTTTGTCATAAATTGCTGAACATCTTTATATGAGCACAATAATGAGTTAAGAGTACTGAACCCTGTTGCACAAGTTCAGAGCACACAAGTTCCTTTCCTGTAGACTTCTTAAACAAAAACACAACATTTTTGCAGACATCTTTAAATTGAAAAGATTTTTTTTTTTTGGTTTTTTTGGGCCACACCCCGATGATCCTCAGGGGTTACTCCTGGATATGTGCTCAGAAATCACTCCTGGCTTGGGGAACCATATGGGACGCTGGGGGAATCAAACTGCGGTCTTTCCTAGGATAGCACAGGTAAGGCAGCTGCCTTACTGATTGTGCCACCGCTCTGACCCCTGAAAAGACTTTTTATAAACATTCATATAATGAACACTATAATGAAAGGTTGAGTACTGAGCACTGTAATGTGAGTCCAGGGCACCCAAGTTCTTTCCCAGTATAATTCTATGAACAAAAACATGAGAACATCATTGCAGACATACTTAATTTCAAAATAAGTTGCCCAAACATTTTGTTTTGATTTTTTGTTTTTGTTTTTGGGTAACACCCAGCAGTGCTCAGGGTTTACTTCTGGCTCTGTACTCAAAAAACGCTTCTGGCTGGCTCAGGGGACCATATGGGATGCTGGGATTCGAACTACTATCTTTCAAATCAGCTGCATGCAAGAAAAATGCCCTACTACTGTGCTATATCTCCAGCCCCATGCCCAGTCTTATAGTGAGTGCTGAAATGTAATTCTACACATCATAATTCCTTTCCATACATTTTTGTGGATAAGAACATTAAAATATTATTGCAGACATTTTAAAAAAGGCAATTAGGTGATAACCTGCTTTGACTTAACAGCTTTATCTGTTGTTCTGTATTTCACTTAAGTGTAAAAGAGGATATATGCTGCTGAGGATTTCACAGCAGAGGTTGGGATATCTGAATCATCCCTAGATTTTTTTTGTATGTTTGTTTACAACTTGGTTTTACCCAAAATTAAAGCATCCCCAAGCTTCTTCCTTCTTTTTAATTTAGACCTTTGACATTTAATAGGTTTTGGTTTTAGCAGGCCCACAGAGCATGAGGTGAGAAGCCACCAACTCCATGATTCTCTCTTGACTGGCTTGGTTTATTAATTCACATGTAACCCTGCTTCAGAGCAGCTCACCAAGGGTTGAAAATAGGCATAGGGATTTATTTTACAATTATCAAACTTAACGCAGTGTCATCTTACTGAACTTTTACAATATAGAGTGCAATGGCCTTTGTCCAGCCCACCATAGTGATTCAAAACAAAACAAAACAAAGTTATATTTTTCAAGTGACAAATTAAGATTTTCTAAGGTAAATTCCACATGTCTATAATTTCTGCTTCTGTCTGTCCTCGTAGGTAAACTGTTTCAGATGTATTAAAAGCACAGGTGGTAAATTTAAAATTTCTTTACATTTTAGAAAATCCCACTGAGCTCTGCAGAGACTGCAATAAAAACCTGTTGTTGTCTGTTAGTTTTTCTTCTTTGGAAAATAATTTAAGGCAATTCTGAAATGGATGTTTATTTCTGGATGCTAATGGCAGAGATGGATGCAGAAAAGTCTCAAATGTCTGAGACTTTGTGACAGGTGAGTTACTGGGCTGTGAATTTGACCTAAACCCTGAAAGAGTGTAACAATAATAGACACATTGAGCTGCTTATGTCTCTGAGCTTTCAAGTCATCAAGATTTTTTTTAATCTTTTTATTTGATCATCATTTCCCTCTTTGTCTTTTCTGACTATCTGCTTTATTACATCTTTATGAATACAATTCATCAGAAATAGAAGTACTTACTGTAAATTTTATTGGCCAAATACTGCAAATTGGTCATTGAAATTTTCAATAGTTTTCTTGAAGTCCTTGCAGATGATATGTCTGCACTGTCACTGTTCATACAGCTTTCATAATTAGGCCAAATTCTACCACTTACCTTTATGCTCCAACAATTCTACCTGTTATCATCCTGGTAACAATTCTAGTTAAAATGATCAACCAAACATAGAGCATTACACAGGCACTGCAATATTGAGTTCATGTAACAAGTGTTTCCTAAGTTATGAAGTCCAGTAAGAGCTTGACTAGTTCCTCCAAAATCAGGACTGAAATTTTGAATTTAATTTCACCTAATTGCTGTAATCTGTCTTAGTGAAATATGTCAGATTGTTGTCCTGATTACATGTTGGAATTGCTCCTGGGTTCCATTTTTCTTCCTTTTTAATAGCCTGTACTAGATCTGGGAGGAGTAGGAATGCTTCAGCTTAGAGGGTTCCTTATCTCACTCAGCAGAAATCTGTGGCTTGATTTTCATCATTTGTAAGAATTCTGCTTCTGATGAGATGTAAGGGAACTCATAATTTCTTAGTGTGACTATCATCTGTAGAAATGGATCCTTTTCCTCAAATGAGATTACCTGCTATCCATTCTTTGTTAGCATTTACCCAAATAGGTAAGTGAACTGTTTTTTGAGCCTATACATCAGGGGTCCTCAAACTTTTTAAACAGGGGGCCAGTTCACTGTCCCTCAGATTGTTGGAGGCCGGACTATAGTAAAAACAAAAACTACGAACAAATTCCTATGCATACTGCATATATCTTATTTTGACGTGAAGAAACAAAATGGGAACAAATACAGTATGTGGCCCGTGGCCATAGTTTGAGGACCACTGCTATACAACTTCACAGAAGTCTTTCAACAGTTGTGTGGGGGCTCTCTTTGGAGTACATTTAAGAAATTTGGTGAAAATAAGGATAAGAAGTCAAGTAATGGCATAGCCCAAGTATTTTAATAATTTAGTTTTGAGAGTTCCGTGAGCATAATCAACAATGCCTTGTCCCTGAGGATTGTAAAGGATGCCAATGACATGTTTGATTTGCCATTCTTTGAGAGGATGCTGGGCCATTATCCGTTTTCAAAGTATGGGGAGTGCCCATGACAAAAAAATAACATTGTAGTAAAATGAAACAAACAGCCTTAGCTCTTTCAGAAGTCACAGGGACAG
>PVKC010040883.1:0-12271 GCA_004027635.1 Crocidura indochinensis | reverse complement strand
TCGAATCCCGGTGTCCCATATGGTCCCCCGTGCCTGCCAGGAGCTATTTCTGAGCAGACAGCCAGGAGTATCCCTGAGTACCGCCGGGTGTGGCCCAAAAACAAACAAACAAAAAAAAACAAAAACAGAAATATTGACAGATAAGTGGGGCCGGAGAGATAGCATGGAGGTAAGGCGTTTGTTTGCCTTGCATGCAGGACAGTGGTTTGAATTGCAGCATCCCACATGGTCCCCTGAGCCTGCCAGGAGCAATTTCTAAGCATAGAGCCAGGAGTAACCCTGAGCGCTGCAGGGTGTGACCCAAAAACCAAAGAAATATTAACAGATAATAAAGCAAGAAAATGGGAAGAACTAATTTATACAGATGTAAGCAAAAAGGAGGTTAAGGACTGAATTCATAACCTGGCACATGCCAAGCATGCACTCTATAATGAGCTACCCAACAAAGAGAGGTTATCAGTTTTGAGATTTTTTTTTCTTTTTTGGTTTTTGGTCCATACCAGTAAGTGATTAGTGGTTACTTCTGGCTCTTCAGTCAGGAATCACTCTTGAGGATGCTCAGGGGAGCATATGGGATGCCATATGGAATCAAATCCAGGTCAGGTACATACAAGGTAAGTGCTTACCCACTGTACTATCACGCAGGCCTTGACACAGAAAGCTTTTAAGAGTAATCCTGTAATAATACCTACCAAAGATTATTAAATCAAATGACAATTTATTATTGCTCTTACCTAAGCTTTCTCTGTGTACTTCAAGTAAAAAGCCATCATGAAAATCTGGTTCACAGGCACATGGAACAGGCTTAGAACGAAAACGCTGATTTCGAAAATGTAAACATAGAGTGAAAGTTGAACAAACTTGTCCTGGTAAAGGCTCAGGTTCTTGCAGATGCTCCAAGAAAGCTTTTCCACCCAAAACCTGAAGGTAAAGATACCTCCGAGTTGGATCAATATTAGCTGTAAAGTGTAGCAATAAATGAGGATACTGCCAATTAAGTTAAGGAATGTGATCAAGACAACAGGAAATAATTGGACAGAATTATAATTAAGACAAAACTAATGACAAAAACAATATTTTTAAGTCAGAGCAACAAATTTACTGTGCAGCAGGATTATTCTCTCCTTCAGAAGAACTATATTGTATGTCACATTTTTAAGTTAATATTTCTCCCAGTTAGAAAGGAGTTAGAACTGATGTAAGAATCAGTATGAGGGATAACCTCCACAAATCACTTACATGCTTATCAATTTAACAAGCCTAACTCGAGAAGTATAGTGAAGAATTACTATACTGAAAAAAGCAAAGCTGTACGGTTTCTAGAAAATATACTAAGATTTGAAAAATGTGTGGTCCTGTTTTTCCTTTTTACTCTGCCCTACATATTTATCTATTTGGGGCAAAAATGAATCAAAGCTTTTATGCAGACAAACCACAAAAATATAAGTATTCCAATCCAGAGATGGTGAGAATATTCTTTACTAAATACCAAAAAGTACAGTCCATCAATATTGACAGGTAATGTTAGAAAAAGAGAAAAAAGGGCTGGGGCTGGAGAGATAGCATGGAGGTAAGGCATTTGCCTTGCGTGCAGAAGGACAGTGGTTCAAATCCCGGCATCCTATGTGGCCCCCCCAATCGCCAGGAGCGATTTCTGAGCCAGGAGTAACCCGTAAGCACTGCCACGGGTGTGACCCAGAAGCAAAAAATCAAAAACCAAAAAAAAAAAAAAAAAAAAATGGGGCCAGAGCAGTGGTGCAAACTGTAAGGTGTCTGCTTTGCCTGTGCTAGCCTAGGACAGACTGTGGTTCAATCCCTCGGTGTCCTGTATGATCACCCAATCTAGGAGCGCCGGTGGCTCAAAAAAGAATCCAAAAAAAGAAAAGAAAAAAAATTACACATACTTTTTTTTAACAATGTTGACTGTCCTTCAGGAAAACAGACAGGTTGTTTTGGAGAAGAAGGAATTTCTTGATCAATAGTGTCCTAGAAAAAGATATAACCAAAAAAATTAAATTAGAAAATACTCTAGTTAATCAAAGATATGCCAATAATGATACTAACCAATAAATAATACTAAGAACTAAAGAGCACTAAAACAAAAAGTACATAGGATGGCACCCCGTAAAAAAGGCACCATATTTTTTTTTTTGGACGTATCTTTATTTTTTATTTATTTATTTTTTGGTTTTTTAGGTCACACACCAGGCAGTGCTCAGGGATTATTTCTGGCTCAATGCTCAGAAATTGCTTCTGGCAAGCACGGGGGACCATATGGGACGCCGGGATTTGAACCGATGACCCTCTGCATGAAAGGCAAACGCCTTACCTCCATGCTATCTCTCCGGCTCCTGCACCATATTTTTTAATAATTAAAATATAGAAAATAATATTCTATATAAAGATATAACTGGATATTTCTAAAATCCAACAGTAAAAAATAAAACTGTTTCAAACAAGAAAACTGCTAAAAAACAATCATTAGTACCTTAAATAAGGGTAAATATTTTCCAAAACTCATACAACATTTTGTCTGATTCTACCACAAAAATATTTTAATAAAGAAATGACATTCGGGTTTCGGGAGATAGCATGGAGGTAAGGCGTTTGCCTTTCATGCAAAAGATCATCGGTTTGAATCCCGGTGCCCCATATGGTCCCCTGTGCCTGCCAGGAGCAATTTCTGAGCATGGAGCCAGGAGTAACCCCTGAGCACTGCCGGGTGTGACCCAAAAACAAACAAAAAAAAGAAATGACATTCACATGGCAGGAGCTGTTACAAGGTCAGATGTTTTTTTTTAAACGAATGGGTTTATAAATCTCAAAAACTATAAAAGGATGCTGTACTGAAGTACATATCCCCTGATGTATTATGAAGTCCATCCAATTTTTACATTATATTACACAAGTATTGAGGTCACAGTTTCTCATTATTGCCTCATTTTCAAAGGAGGCCTACTTACTATTTTGTGCACTGAGAACCTATATCCTACTATACTGGCCTAGTTATATAAAAATATTTGAAAGTTCTAATACAGACAATTTGCAATACAGTAAAGTGAATTTTGTGCAAGTTTTGGACCCTGATTCCTACCAAAGAACAGCAAAAAAAAATTTTAGGCACTAAATAAAAGAAGCTGCTAACATTATAAATACCAAATGTATTTATTTTAAAAAGAATCGGGGTTAGAGGAACAGTACAAAAGAGAAGGATTTAAAAAAAAAAAAAAAAAACCAAAAGGGGCCCGGCGGTGGCGCTGAAGGTAAGGTGCCTGCCTTACCGTGCTAGCCTTGGACGGACTGCGGTTCGATCCCCCGTGCCCCATATGGTCCCCCAGGCCAGGGGCGACTTCTGAGCGCATAGCCAGGAGTAACCCCTGAGCGTCACTGGGTGAGGCCCAAAAAAAAAGAGAAGGATTTGCCTGGCATGCGACCAGCCTGGGTTTAATCCCAGGCACCTTGAGCATGGCTAGAAGTGATCCCTGAGTACAGGCAGATGTGGCCTCAAAACAAAACTAACAAACATAAAAAGTCCTAAGTTAAAATACTTATAAAGCATTGTTATTGAGGGGCCTGGGAGATAGCATGGAAGTAAGGCGTTTGCCTTTCATGCAAAAGGTCATCGGTTCGAATCCCGGTGCCCCATATGGTCCCCCGTGCCTGCCAGGAGCAATTTCTGAGCATGGAGCCAGGAGTAACACCTGAGCACTGCCGGGTGTGACCCCCCCCCAAAAAAAAAACAAACCAAAAAAAAGCATTGTTATTGAAAGAAAACTAGATGATGTACTAATTGAACAAAAGAATGGGGCCGGGTGGTGGCGCTGAAGGTAAGGTGCCTGCCTTACTGCGCTAGCCTTGGTCGGACCGCGGTTCGATTCCCCCGTGCCCCATATGGTCCCCCAGGTCAGGGGCGACTTCTGAGCGCATAGCCAGGAGTAACCCTTGAGCGTCACTGAGTGTGGCCCAAAAACCAAAAAAAAAACCAAAAGGATGTACAGTTAAAATTACTTGCCTAGAGAGCTGTCTCTAGAGCAATAAGCTTATAACTTGTTTCAATGATACATATTCCTGCTACATTAGGTTACACTTGAAACAAGGATAGTACTAGGTAAAACATCTTGTTCTAAACTCATTGTACTAAAACGCTCAGTAAACAACAGGAAGTCTGCAATATGCCTGTACTTTCAATTCTCCCTCCTCCCAAAGCAATACTCACAGTAACAAAATTCAGTTCCTTCATCACATCATCAATAATTCCTCGCCGTCTAAGGGCCTTGATTAAATCTTCTGTTGATAAATGTTGCTGATCAGGTGCCAATTCTTCCCGTATTGTCTCAGCAAGGATTTCTCTTATTCTTCCATGCACATCCATCTACGGAAAAAACACATTACAATTACCTTACAGAGCAACAAAACAAAAACTGCCAGTGAGTTCAGTCCTTTCGAAAATCAGGACCAAAACTAAAGGAAGAAGAAGAAGAAGAAAAACAAAAACAGAGCCAATTAAACTACATGTAGAAAGTCTGAGTTTTAAACTTCTCTGATTTAACTGTAATCAAAAAAAATGGTTAGCAGAATTCAGTAAGAATAAAGCTCATTTTTTAAAGAAAAAAATCGTTTTTATCTCTTAAACTACAAGTAATCTTTGAACAAAAGCATAGTGCAGGCCAACAAAGCTCGATCTCGCCTTTCAATTAATTCCATAATAGCCTGGGAGGCGCCCTTTAGGAACTTGGAGAAGACAGGTGCTAACTAAATAACAAACACTTAAGACAAAGACGTTCAGGCAGACACAGTTGCCCAGAAATCCGCTTCAGTGCTTTCATAAATGATGTTCAATAAAAAAAAAAAAGTTGCTTTTGGTCTCCCTAAAAAAAAAAAAATGTATCATTATCAGTGATGTCAACTATGTAATGCATTTTCTTTCAATAAGTTAATTTAAAAAAAAAAAGAGGCGATGCTCTCAATTTCCTCTTTTAAAAAAAACATGTTGCTTTTGGTCTCCCTAAAAAATGTATTATTATCAGTGATGTCAACTATGTCGTGCATTTTCTTTCAATAAAATTGATTTAAAATAAAAAGAGGCGATGCTCTCAATTTCCTCTTTTAAAAAAAACATGTTGCTTTTGGTTTCCCTAAAAAATGTATTATTATCAGTGATGTCAACTATGTCGTGCATTTTCTTTCAATAAATTACTTTGTTTAAAAAAAAGAGGTGATGCTCTCAAATTCTGCAAGGATTTCAAATACTTTCATTTCAAACTCTTTTTCAGAGTTTTTCAGAGAGTTTTTCCTGGTGTGGTATTGAACGCCCCCAGAAACGATCAAAACAAACAAACAAAACAAACAGAGCCTAATTGTGATGTGAAAGATTGGCAATCTACTTGGGTCACAATGAAAAAAAAATCATGAACGAAAACAAAGCAAGCAACAGAACGTGTGTGGTTCCACCGACGGCGCCAGGCGTCCCCCTTGCAGGGCCGGGGCTGGGGTGCCCAGCATGCGAGGACCCACCTCCCTCCTCCCACGGCCCCCTCTCGCCTTATTCAGCTGCTGGTGGATGAGCTGCTTCAGCTCCGTGGCTTTCTCCGGAGGCAGCGACATGTCTGGGGCGGGCGCCGCCGAGTCTCCCGGGCTCAGATGCGCCCCCGGGCCCCCGGAAGGCCTGAACGTCTGTCGTCGCGCCGCTCGCCACGTCACGCCCCCACCCACCCACCCCACGCCACCCCGGTACCCCCAGCGCGAAACCCTGACAACCGCTGCCGGAGCCGAGGCAGCGGGTCTGAGACGCTCAACTGCTGTTTTCAAACGGTGGCGGACAACTAGGCGGCGGGGCTGTCCCCCGCTCCGCCTGATTGAGCATCTCCGTCCGCTACGCCTCTTCATGCAGAGTTTCCAACCTATCATGAGCTCATCCTATTTTTTTTTTGCTTTGTCAGGGTCTCCTAAGGGACTACAGGTCTCTTATTCGCTATTTTTGGGGGGGTTGTTTCCTTTTTTAGAACAGGCAAATAGTTGGACGGACTCCTAGCATCGCCGCGCCGAGGGTCACGAAGGACCCCTCCTCCCTGCCCTCCCGGTCTTGTCCCTGTCGCGTCGCGCCGAGTTCTAGGGATTCGGCGTGCCTGGATTGTGGGTTTTGCTCTGTCCGTGGCCTCGCTAGTAGCATCCCAGCTAATCCTCCCCTCCTACCGATCTTCCTGCGAACATGTTTGTTCCCTGCGGCGACTCAGCCCCCAACCTCAAGGGGTTCACGCTCCTGATGGTGAGTCCTGCCCTTCGCGAACTAGTCACAGCCCGTCTTCCTGGGAGAGTCTCCCTTGCCCCGTGCAGAGTGCTTGCTCATCCTGCATGACAGCTAGGTTGTCACTGAAGGTGGCACTTGGCTTGGGTATGAACAGATAACCTTGGACTTGGACGGGGAAGATCTCCCCATCATTCTGTCTTTTTTTTTTCTTTTTTACTCAAAAAAGTGGAATTTTATTTTTCACTTAGCTTGAACGTCTTTCAGTTGCTCTTTAAACAATTCAGGTAGGGTTTTTAATCAAAGCTACTCTCCGGAGCTGACGCATGGTTTTCATGTGTACAATCGCCCATCGTCATTATTTCATTACACATTCTGTTTGTTCAGTGAAAACAGACTACGACCGCGTCGTAATCAGGAGTTTCAGGCCAATTGGAAATTTTTGTCAAACAAAGAGGGCAATAAATGCTGTCAGGTTTAAAAGAGGAGAGAAATGCTGTAGCATTTATGGTGAGATGTTGGAACCTAAGATGTTGGAACCTATATTTATATTTCTATAAATATATAGAAATGTCAGGTGGAACCTGAAAAAAATTAACACCAATTCCCATTTGCCCTGAGTAGAGCCAACTGACACACGGCCACTAAGATATGCAATATCTGGGAGGTATTTTTGGTTTTGTTTTTGGGTCATACCAATAGTTCTAAAAACTTAATTCCTGGCTCTGGGCACAGAGATAACTCCTGGGTATAACTCCATATAAAGTGTCAGGGCATTTTAGATGCATGCAAGGCAAGCTACTTGCCTGCTGTGTTATCTCTTTTTTTTCTTGGTTTTTAGGCCACACCCGGTGACGCTCAGGTGTTACTCCTGGCTATGCGCTCAGAAGTCGCTCCTGGCTTGGGGGACCATATGGGAAACCGGGGGATCGAACTGCTGTCCATCCTAGGCTAGCGCAGGCAAGGCAGGCATCTTACCTCCAGCTCCAGCGCCACCGCCCCACCCCTGTTTACTCTTTTCAGAGTTCATGTTCAGTTGATCATTAGAGAAGATTTGATTATATAGGGACACTAAGATGTGAGCTTGTAGCTAAATGGAATTGGGGGTCAAGGTTGAAAATTCATACATGTGTATGAATGAACCAGTAAAGGATGGAGGACACAGGAAAGAGTAGCCAAAGTAGCCAAAGTTTTGAGGTGGGAAAAGAGAATTACAGGATGATTGTAGGTAGAGATGACAGCAATTAAAAGTGAGGATAACACTCAGGAAAATATGGAGGCAAAAAAATGTAATTGTTGAAAGAATGTGAAGAAAGAGTTACATTAAAGAAATAATTTGGAAATAAAACCAATGAAAATTAGTGGTGTATTAAATGTGATTAGGCAGAAAAAGGGAAGTTTTCTGCCTTAGGTGAATAATTGCTCTTTCTTAAATGTAAAACAAGGTAACAAATTTTGGACAACAGTTAAGTTACATTATTAGTCTCTGGCATTCATTTTTTTTTTTTTTTTTTTTTTTTTTTTTTTTTTTTTTTGGTTTTTGGGTCACACCCGACAGTGCTCAGGGGTTACTCCTGGCTCCATGCTCAGAAATTGCTCCTGCCAGGCACGGGGGACCATATGAGGCACCGGGATTCGAACCGATGACCTTTTGCATGAAAGGCAAACGCCTTACCTCCATGCTATCTCCCGGGCCCCAGTCTCTGGCATTCATATAAGTGATGAACACTGCCTATTTCAGAAAAGTAGACATTTGGCAATTTTTTTTGTTTTGTTTTTGTTTTTGTTTTTTGGGCCACATCCAGTGACGCTCAGGGGTTACTTACTCCTGGCTATGCGCTCAGAAGTCGCTCCTGGCTTGGGGGATCATATGGGAAATCGGGGGATCGAACCACGGTCCATCCTAGGCTAGCGCAGGCAAGGCAGGCACCTTACCTCCAGCGCCACCGCCCAGCCCCCAAGATTTGGCAATTTGATTATTTGAAGCAATGGGTGTGTTTAATGTTGAAGGAAATCTTGACTAACAAAAGAAAACTCAATAACTGCTTTTGCCTACTGCACAGACATGACAGAAGCTTTCCCGTTGCCTGAATCTTTCTCTCCTAGTCTGTGTGGCTTTCTCCCTTATTTTCATTTTCAGGGCTGCAGTCACCCTAAAGTGGGGCTTACCTTAATTGCCCAGTATAAAATTGCAGCAACCAATTGCATAAGCTTTCTCTTTTTCTTTTTCTTTCTTTTTTTTTTTTTTGGTTTTTGGGCCACACCTGGCGGTGCTCAGGGGTTACTCCTGGCTATCTGCTCAGAAATAGCCCCTGGCAGGCACGGGGGACCATATGGGACTCCGGGATTTGAACCAATGACCTACTGCATGAAAGGCAAACGCCTTACCTCCATGCTATCTCTCTGGTTCCAAACTTTCTCTTTTTCACTTTCTCTCTGTCTCTCAATGCCTTTGTCTCTCTTCCTCTTTTCTCTCCTTCCTTCTCTCTCCCTCCCCCATAGCACTTACCAGTGAATAGTTTACTATTTTTATCTTTTTTTTGGGGGGGGGGTCACCCCGCTGTGCTCGGGGTTACTCCTGGCTCTATGTTCAGAAATCGCTCCTGGCAGGCTCAGGAGACCATATGGGATGCTGGAATTCAAACTACTGTCCTTCTGCATGCAAAGCAAATGCCTTACCTTCATGGTATCTCTCCGGCCTCTATGTTTTATACTTTTTAAAGATTGGTAAACCACTTCTTCACTAGAGTGGAAGCTCCAGAAGAGCAGAAACAATTAAGTCAATAGTTTCAAAGGTGAAGGAGGCCCCATAGACAACTTAGTTGCAGCTAATGAAAGCATACTACCTGTGATGCTCTTAAGTATTCATTACTAGACTGGTTATTTTTCTTCTGGCTATAGGCTTTTTAAGTGCTGCTAGTGTTAATATCTTACTAAATATTATTTTAATTATTTCAGCCAGCAGTATCAGTTGGAAATGTTGGTCAACTTGCAATAGATCTGATTATTTCTACACTGGACATGTGTAAGATTGGTTACTTCTATACTGATTGCCTTGTACCGATGGTTGGAAATGACCCATATGCCACTGCAGAAGAAGATTCAACAGAGCTCAGTATAAATGCTGAAGGTATGTAAGACTAAGCCCATTATGTTCTGCAATAAGGTAGATTGGTTTAAAATTAGATAGAAGGGGTCTGAGTGATAGTACAGCAGGTAGGGCATTTGCCTTGCACATGGCCTACCCGTTTTGATCCCCAGCATCCTATATGGTCCTCCAAGCCTACCGGGAGTGATTTCTAAGCACCACCAGGTGTGACCCCAAAACAAAACAAAAAAATTAGAAATAAAAAGCATTTAAAAGATGAAATTAAGTGAGTCAAGAAAAAAAGACAGTGATTAAAGTACTTGCCTTGTATGTGGCCAAACAATAGACTTTATTCAATCCTCAGTGTCACATCTGTTCCCCTGAGCACCAACAAGGGGTTAGTTATTGCTTAGAAATAGACTGCAGGGCCAAAGCGATAGCGCAGCAGTAAGGCATTGCCTTGCACGTGGCTGATCCAGGCTGGACCTAGGTTCGATCCCTGGAGTCCCATATGGTCCCCCACACCAGGAACGATTTTTGAGTACATAGCTAGGAATAACCCATGGACGTCACTGGTGTGGCCCAAAAAACCAAAAAAAAGAAAGAAATAGACTACAATATCATTAATAGCAAATATTCACATGTCAGCTTTGGGCACCAGTTCTTTTTGTTTATTTCAAAGTTCTTGGGACCATCTGGGTGTCGGGGAATTCATTGATTGAATCCAGGTCAATCACATGCAATGGAAGCACACTGTCCTCTACTATTTGACCTTAGGGGCACCAGTTCTGACCCTTTTTTATTCTAGTTTCTGTTCTTTGCCTTTTTTTTTTCCCGGGCCACATCGTTTGATGCTCAGGGGTTACTCCTGGCTAAGTGCTCAGAAATTGCCCCTGGCTTGGAGGACCATATGGGACGCTGGGGGATCAAACCATGGTCCTTTCATGGCTAGAGCTTGCAAGGCAGACACCTTACCTCTAGCGCCACTCGCTGGCCCTTCTTTGCCCTTTTTTAATATTTATTTATTTATTTATTTTGCCACTCCAGCAGCTGGAGCAATAGCACAATGAATAGGGCATTTGTCTTGCACGTGGCCAACCTAGGTTTGATCCCTGGCATTCTGTAAGGTCCCTGAGCCTGCCAAGAATGATTCTTGAGTACCGAACCAGGAGTGAGCACCCCTTAGCACTGCTGGGTGTAACCCAAGATTTTAAAAGGGTGCCTGAGCCACGACAGACCCCATTTGATTCCTGTCATTCCATATGGTACCCCGAGCTTGCCAGGAGCAATTTCTGAGCTCAGAGCCAGAAGTGACCCCTGAGCATCACCAGATGTGGTCCCAAAACCAATCAATAAGTAAGTAAATAAACTACTTTAAATATATATATATAAAATAAATAAATAAAAAGTGGGGCCAGAGCTATACCACAGCAGTAGGGCATTTGCCTTCCATGCTGGTAACCTGGGATGGACTAGGGTTTGATCCCCAGCATCCCATATAGTCCCCAGAGCCTGCCAGGAACAATTTCTGAACACAGAGCCAGGAGTAACCCCTGAGCACCGCCAGGTATGGCCCCTTCCCCCCAACAAAACAAAACAAAACAAAATAAGACATAACAAAAAAATTTTAAAAAAGGTCACTCATAAGGGATGAATGGTACTTGTAATTTTGGGCAGAAAATGAGATCTATATTTTTAAAACATGGATTTGGTTTTTGGCTTTTCTGTTTTTCTGTTCTTGCTGGCATGCATAAACACTATGACAAGAGAAAGGGGAAAGCGGAATTCTACTGGACTTAGTGCCAAGACTAAGACAACATTTTTGTTTTGTTTTTTTGTTTTTGGGTCACACCCAGCTGCGCTCAGGGGTTACTCCTGGTTCTATGCTCAGAAATTGATCCTGGCAGGCTCTGGGAACCATATGGGATGCCGGACTAAGACTACATTTTAGTCTTTCTCTTGTTTGTAAAGAATACTTAGTATAATATATTTGGTGGGGGTTTTGAGGTCCATACCCGGTGGTGCTCAGGAGTTACTCCTGACTCTGCGCTCAGAAATTGCTCTTGGCAGGCTCGGTGGACCATATGGGATGCTGAGGATTAAACCCTGGTCCATCTTGGGTCGTAAAGGCAGACACCCTATTGCTGAGCTATCGCTTCGGCCCCTGTATGATATTAAGAGAAATATAATATTGGTAAGGTTCTAGAGAGATGGTAGTATGCTTGCCTTACCCACTGAACTGTTTTTCTGGCCCTAACTCAGGAAAAACTTTGCACATTATTTCAATTCTTTCCCAAACTCCTGAAGAAAACAAATGGAACTATTCAGAGGGTTAGTGTATTGTTAAGATTCTTTCACATTTTATTATTCCTTGCATCTGTCCCATTGAATATAGCTATTCCTTAGAAAAACCAGGCAAATCAGAAGCAAAACCTTTTTTTGGTGTGGAGAGGGTAGGTGCACAACTGGTGGTACTTGGGGCTACTCCTGGTGGTGCTTAGGAGGCCATGTGGTATTGGGCATCAGGTTCTTTTGGGACTCCTGCATGTAAAGTATTTATGCCAGCCCTTTGATCTCACTAGTCCTCTCAGAAAAATTCTAATTTTTAATCATCATGTGATCAGTTATAAAGTTGTTCTTGATTGTGTTTTGTTTTGTTTTGTTTTGTTTTGGTTTTTGGGCCACACCCAGTGACGCTCAGGGGTTACTCCTGGCTATGCGCTCAGAAGTCGCCCCTGGCTGGCCTGGGGGACCATATGGGGCACGGGGGAATCGAACCGAGGTCCGTCCAAGGCTAGCGCGGTAAGGCAGGAACCTTACCTTCAGCGCCACCACCCGGCCCCAGTTCTTGATTGTGTTTTATTATATTGGACATTATATAATGTCCAACACCCATTTCTTCAGTATCGAAAAAAATTTTTCTTCCTTTTTTTTTTTTT
>PVKC010040882.1:0-12256 GCA_004027635.1 Crocidura indochinensis | reverse complement strand
GCTGGCAGAACTTAAGGTCAATGCTGTGCAAGGTCTCCTTGCAAACTGCAACAGTCCTAGATCTCCCAGCTGTTCCAGGTGGTGGAGGTGGAAGAAAGCAGATTTCCTTTTCTGGACTGCATTCACTTTCCTTTCCACATCATATAAGTCACCCAAAGACTTTCACTGGCATCACTGTCCTTCAAAGAATAATTCCTTGATCCACACTGAGTCCCTGGCTCCCTGAGAAATCAGGTGGCAGTGATTATCTTCCATGCAGTATAGAACAAGTGGTTGTAAAGCACAGCTTGATGGCTGCCTTCTGGGAGTAAGATGGGGTGTGATGTGACTATCTGTGCCATGCAGGTGCAGCAGCTTTTACCTATTCTGAACCATGCTAGGCATTTCCCTGGGTCGCCTATGTAGGTCAAGCAGAGTGATGGAAGCACTCATTTCTCTAGTTTACCTTCCTCACTACCCATTTTACCAACCCACCAGTGACACTAGGAGCATGTATATTGTTTATAAACAATAAGGTGAAGCATTCTAGATTGAGATATATGCCTCAAATAGAGCTGTAGAAGGAGAGGGAGAGAGATGAAGAGAACGAGGAGGAAGTTGAGGAGGAGTAGAAGGAGGAGAAGGAAGAGGAGGAAAAAAGACAGTAGAACAAATATGCTCCTATACCCAGTTTGTGTTTTTACAATTCTATATCAGATGTGGTTAGTAAAGGAAGTTTAAATACCTCAATTTCGCTTTCTCTTTCTTCTCTGCGGACCTGGCCAACAAACACCTAAGACTGCAAATGCCCTGGGACCCACAACCAAAAAGCGCGGCCGCGGAGCTTTGCTCCGCGGCCGCACTCGCCTTATAACCCTTGAATTCCATTTCAGTATTTTGTAAGAAATACCAGCAGGCGTGCGCTCGGCCTTTCCCAACCTCTTTGCCGCTGAACTGCTACATCGAGGAAACCCTGAGCCACTAAGACCAAAGAGTCTCCGGTGACGAGCTGCTAAGACCAAGGCACCGCTAAGACCAAGGCACCGCTAAGACCAAGGCGTATCCGGGGACCAGCTTCCTGGGGCACCCAGAGACCTTAAAATAAACAACAGCAGCCACGCGCTCAGCCTTTCCTCAGCCTATGGGTGATTATCCTTCCACTATAACCTTACCTTACCCTCTTTCTTTATATCTTTGTTCTCATAATTAAAAATTTAAAAAATTTAAAAAATACCTCAATTTCGACTGATTTCAAGAACTGCATCAACTATTTTCACTGAAACAGAAATTATTGAAACTGGATCTCTTCCCAACTCCATGTTCGGTGATTGCTATGTGAAACTGTGTACGTTAGTGTGTGCTAAGTGAAACTTTCCAGAGGAGAACCCAATGAATATGTTTATATACACAGGAGATAAGAGGAAAAATCAGGGTGACAAGCAGGAAAAGATGGGAAGAGAGGTGAGGGAGAGATGAGAAAGATATAATGAACAGATTTTGAAGTATTAGGCCACATATGTGGAGAAAACAAATCCAAAATCTTCATGTTGGACCAGCAAGTTGAAAACTCCAAAAAGACATGATGCTCTAGCCTGAACTTAAAATCATTTGCTAGTAAACTCCCTTCTTGATTTGGAGAAGTTATTCTTTGAACCAGCACATAGCTAAATTGGGTCCAATCTCCAGGACCCATAGTGCTTGAGCACTACCAGGAATGATCCCTGAACTCAGAGCCAGAAATAACCCAAGATTATCACTGGGTATGTCCCCCACCCCACCAAAAATATCAGTCTTTGTTATATTATTTTCTTCAACTGATTGAATGGGGCCACCCAAATTGTGTTATGTTTGTTTGTTTTTTGGGGGGTCTTTTTTTTGGGGGGTGGTCACATTGGGCAGCACTCAGGGTTACTCCTGGCTCTACGCTTAGAAATTGCTCCTGGTAGGCTCAGGGGACCATATGGGATGCCGGAATTCGAACCACCAACCTGCATGCAAGGCAAATACCCTACCTCCATGCTATCTTTCCGGCCCGTTTGTTTGTTTATTTTTGGTCACACGTTCAAGACTCTATGCTCAGGGATCATTTCTGGTGATGCTAAGATGCACTATCTCTCCAGCCACTGCACTCAAACTATGGAGAATAATCTACTTTACTCAAAGTCCATGGATTTTTCTAAATGGCAATCTATCAAATAATATTTTCACTCCCCTATTCTGCACCAAGGGTGAGGGCAGGGGGCTGGTGAACTTCCAGCTTCCAGCATAATTAAGGATCCAAACTCCTCTCTGGGAGCCAGAAGCTTCAGCAGGCAACATGGGGAATGCATGACTCCAGCTGTAAGCTTTTTGGCTAAGTTTAGGGGAAGATACAGCCTCTGGATGCCCCCCCCCCCAGCCTTTTCTCTCCTTCCCCCGATTCCCGGGTTATCCCTGGCCGCCTGCCCAGCGTGCCAGCAAGATGGGTTTTGGTGAGCAGTTTAAAGAAGACTCCAGGCCGCCCCTATCCTGCACCGGGGGTGGGGGCAGGGGACTGGTGAACTTCCGGCTTCCAGCATAATTAAGTATCAAACTCCTCATTATAAAAAATTAAAAAAAATGCTTTCAAAGAAATATCCAAAATAGTGCTTAGCCAAATATCTGTACACCGTGGTCCTGCCAAATTGAACCATAAAGCTAATCATTGAAGCTATGTCAGATGATTTCTCCTAGAAATAAATTATAATGGAAAAAGTATTATATTATCAACAGTGGCTAGATTCTTCCTTAGTCTCTATGTGCAGACTTGGTAGAATAGGTGAGATCTGTTATATACATTTAGAAAGCCTCCTATATGAGAAGGGGTTTATTATGGGATTCTAATGTCTAACTGAGGGTCTGTCATGCACACTTTATGCTCAATCTGTATCTAGTGTATTGTAGGATGTGAATGTAATATAAAGGATACCTGGAAGAAATAAATTTAATCTGGCCAGCATTTTGCAAAGAAGGAAGGTAATATTACTTGGCTGTATTCATTCTAGAAGACCTAGAATTCATCCCGAAGGACCTGGTCAGATTTTTTTTTCACATATAATTGTCTTAAAGTATTTGCTGAAAGTAAATGTGAGTGAATGCTCAGTTTAAATGAGCAACATGAATTTTTGTTTAAGGAATTTCTTTTTCTTTCTTTTTCCTTTTTTTGGGGGGTGGGTTGGTTTTATTGGGTCACACCCAGAGGCACTTAGGGGTTACTCCTGGCTATGGCTGAGAAATTGCTCCTGGTGGGCTTGGAGACCATATGGAATGCCAGGAATCGAACCAGAGTTCGTCCAAAGTTGACTGTGTGCAAGGCAAATGCCCAAACCACTGTGCTATTGCCTTGGCCCCACTTTTCTTTCATGTTTGGGTGTCACAAGCAGCGGTACTGCTGGCCTTATTTTTTTGGGGGGGGGTCACACCAGGCAGTGCTCAGGGGTCACTCCTGGCTCCATGCTTAGAAATTGCTCCTGGTAGGCACGGGGGACCATATGGGGCACCGGAATTCGAACCGATGACCTTTTGCATGAAAGGCAAACGCCCTACCTCCATGCTATCTCTCGGGCCCCACTGCTGGCCTTATTTATGCTTGCTCCTGGTGGTGCTTAGGGGACTATGTAGTGTTGGAGTTGAATCTGGGTCTCTGGAATGCAAGGCATACACACTAACCATTTAAGTCATCTCCTTGGCCCAGGAATTCTTACTTAGAAGAAACTAGAGACTGTAAATGTTTTGCTACCACATTTTAGACTTCTCCATACACAAATGATGAGAACATAGTCACTATGACAAGAGCCCTGATTCTTATTTGATCTGTCTCTCATCACTTTCCTGGTCTGCCCATCTTTGACTTTCTGTCTAGAGAGTTCTTACCATCTCCCCATAATTTTGTTTGGTCTGAGCTTTCTTTTCTTCTACTGAGTCCTTACTTACATTTGCAAAAATGTCTATATTTTTACTCCTGAAACCTAAGAAGAATTTATTGCTCTCTGGGAGAGGGAAGAGGCCAGCCTGCCTTAGACATAATTCCTCCCTGTTCAGAACTATTGCACTACTTTTCTCCAGGAAGGGCTACCCCTCAGGAGAGGTTATTATAAGCACTCTGAGTATGCTGGACAAACTGATTTCAGTGCCAGCTAAAAATGGTGCCTTCTTCTGCCAGTACGTGCTTTTCTTTGAACTGCTCAGGAGTCAGCATTCTGTAGTCTCTGCTACAGTGTTATAGTTTTACTCAGCTTCCCAGCTGACTGTGTAGTCTGTGTCCCATAACACCTTCTCTTTCAGAAGCACAATATCCAAACAACTCTCCACATACCATCTTGCTCACAGCATCTTCTATAAATAATTACTCAACAAGTGATCTGGAAAGGTTATTTTCTGATCAGGAAAGAAAAAGGCATAATTATGAGAAAATTGTGAGAAAAAGGATATTGATGGGGATCAATTTCAGTGCAGTTAATATTCAAAGAACCATTTTACATTTAAAGATTCAGAAAAACAAGAATCGTCACCTCCCAAGAAATCACACTAATAATGAGAGTTTGAAATACCTTTACTTGCTAAGAGCAATGAACATTGCAAAGGAAAATTGAAGCTATCATTTCCCCATCCTTTGTGTGTTTCTTCTATTGAGAGAAACACTTTGTTGAGATGAGGGATGACTAGAGTTTAGGAAGATACAAGAAGGTGTCCTAAACTACTAAGAAAGCTCAGCTTCCCAGGCCAAGTCTCACAAAGGAGCCAAATCTCTTGATGCTGTGTTCCAGAGACCAGTTCTGAGGTCAGGCTTTCTGTCAAACCATGGGGTCCCTTCAGACCTCATGATCTTTTCTCACTTAACATTGCTTGTATTGTTTCCCAGAGCTTGGGATAAAAGCCATTTAGAAAAACAAAAGGGCGATTTGAGTCAGGACTCAGACCACCAGAGAGCTTCTAATCTGGCTGGGTTCCTGGCACAGCATAGCTCACAACACAGTTCCAAGCCAGGACTCTTCAGCATCGTTTCCATGGGCATGAATAGGTCCACATCAGAATTCCAGGGCACAGATGCAGATTCCAAACAGAGCGACCCTCTGAACAGAGAGTAATCCTTGGGGTGCTCACATCTTTGCCCATCCTCAGTCCCACACAAGGAACTTCTCCTTAACCCCCTCCTCACCTCCAGCTTTGTTCACTGAGTGATCATACCAGAGAGTTTCATCTCTCTTTTGGCAAAGTCAGAGGAAGAGAATTTCCCTGAAAACTTAGTAGTATCTGTCCGGACAGGAAATAGATTGTGAGGGAATGTGAGGCCACCACTTCCTTTCCTGAGTCATTTTGTCTAGTTGATAACATTTCTACGTGTAAATTGAGCACAGTGGTGACAGAGACATTTCCAGTCTTCACTGAGCACAGAGTATCGTGATGAGTGATTCACCAGATCATTTGCCAAATTCTTGGTGTTTAAAATATCAAGTTCATTTTAAGCAGTGACTCATATGCTGTCATTTCCATTAGGAGGGTGTCACCTTTCCTAATATGGAATTATCCTTCAAATGTACACCAATTTAGTGAAAAGACACTGAGAGTATAGACTCTTAGAGCCTTAAAAACACATTTTTTTTTAAAAAACACATTTTATTCTAGTTCATATGTGATCCTAGTTCACACTCAGGATCAATAGATAAATAAAATTTATCATTTTTATGTTGTCCGCAAATTTCTTTAAATTTTTTTTCAAGTGAAATTTAAAACGTAGTTCACTATTGACCTATATTTCTTTCATGGACGAAGTACTAAAGACCACAAGTTCTGGGGGCTGGGCGGTGGCGCTGGAGGTAAGGTGCCTGCCTTACCTCCGCTAACCTAGGACGGATCGCAGTTCGATCCCCTGGTTCCCCATATGGTCCCCCGTGCCTGCCAGGAGCGACTTCTGAGCGAATAGCCAGGAGTAACCCCTGAGTGTCACCAGGTGTGGCCCAAAAACCAAAAAAAAAAAAAAAAAGACCACAAGTTCTAAGATTAAACAATATTTTTTATAATTCTACCTTGATAACATTTTACTGTGTTTCGATCAAATACACACAATCCCATTTGCTTGCTTGCTTTGATTTTTAGTTCCTGTGATCCATCTCTAAGTGGGTTTGTGCAGAAATGACTCCTGTTGCGTATCCCCACAATATGCAGAGCTACCACTTCCTGACACTGCTCTGTAGCAAACTCTCCAGGGGGATTTGCTGGGACCTTGGGAAACTGCTGTTTTTATAAGTCAGAAACATTTGACCCTCAGTAACTTCATATGTAAAACCTAATACTTTGGTCTTAACAAACTTTGTCAGCCAAGATACCATTCATTGAAAGCTTACTTTGCCTGAATTCTTTTTATGAATTCTGAGAAAGTAGAAATCATTCCAAATACTTTAAATGTATTTAAATGTGAACTCTTTTAATTCTCTCTATGACCTCAGCTCTCTTATTAGTCACTTTTTATGAATAAGAAAATGAAGTCCTGGTGATTTTCAGTCATTCTTCTTCGTCTCATCTGCTAGAAAGTGACTAAGTGTAGCATTGCTGTTATCAGGTTCTTTTTTTAATTGATTAATTTAATAAATGTTCAATTGAATCACCATGATATAAAGAGTTACAAAGTTGTTCATGGTTGAGTTTTGGTCATACAATGTTCCAACAGCTATCCCTTCACCAGAGTACACTCTGTCCACCAATGTTCCTTTTCCCTTCAGACACATCCTTACAGCCTGCCACTATGGCAGATATTTTTCTTATCTCCCTCATTCTCTTCCCTTTTTCATTGTAGGCATTGTGGTTTTCTGAAGGGGTATCATATATATCACTTTACCTCCTTTCAGCACCCAGTTTTTGTCCAAGGTGATCATTTCCAACTATCATGTTCATAGTGGTACCTTTTTAAAAAATTAATTTAATTAATTATTTTATTATTACTTTATATTAGTTTATTTAAATATCTTTATCTAGGTATCATGGTTAAAAACATATTTGTAATTGGGTTTCAGTCATAAAAAGTACGCCCCACTTCACCACCGCAATCTTCCCACTCCCATTGTCCCCAATTTCCCTTTTCCTTCACACCTTGTCTGTTTTCAAAGTAGGCATTCTATTTCTCTCACTCACTCTGTCATGATAGTTGTTAGTGTAGTTATTTTTTTAATTGTATTAACCAGTCTTTGTGGTAAGCTTCATATCATGGCTGGTCTTTCCAAATCTCATCTCTATTGTATCTGGATATTATTACCATGCTGTCTTTTATTTTTCTTAAATCCCAGAAATGAGACTATTCTGTGTCTATCTCTCTCCCTCTGACTCATTTCACTCAGCAAAATAGTTTCCATGTCCATCCATGTATAGGAAAATTCCATTACTTCATTTTTCCTGACAGGTGCATAGTATTCCATTTGTGTGTATATGTACCACAGATTCTTTAGTCACTCATCTGTTGTCAGGCATGCATCAGGGTTGTTTCCAGATTCTGACTATTGTTTGTTTGTTTGTTTGTTTGTTAGTTTTTAACAGGAAAGTAATTTTATTTTTAAATCCAAGGGACCGGAACAAATAAGGAGACTTCTACCCTTGGCAGGCAAACTGGGGAGGGGTGACAGTAGGAAAAATATGGAACACTTCACGAATTTGCGTGTCATCCTTGCGCAGGGGCCATGCTAATCTTCTCTGTATTGTTCCAATTTTAGTATATGTGCTGCCAAACCGAGCACCAGATTCTGACTATTGTAAGTAGATTTGCAATGAACATAGGTATGCAAAGGGCATTTATGTATTGTATTTTTGTGTTTCTAGGGTATATCCCTAGGAATCGTATAGCTAAATCACAAGGGAGCTCATTATCCAATTTTTTGAGGCATTTCCATATTGTTTTCCAGAAAGCCGGACTAGATGGCATTCCCACCAGCAAAGTAAATAAGATTTCCTTTCTCCTCACATCTCTGCCAGCACTAATTGTTCTTGTTCTTTGTGATTTGTGCCAGTGTCTGTGGTATGAGATGGTACCTCATTACTGTTTTGATTTGCATCTCTCTGATGATTAATTAATGTGAAGCATTTTTCATGTGCCTTTTGGCCATCTGTATTTCTTTGTGGAAATGTCTGGTCATTTCTTCTCCCCCTTTTTTGATGGGGTTAGATGTTTTTTCTTGCTAAGCTCTGTCTGTACCTGTACATTTTAGATGTTAACCCTTTTTCTGATGGGTATTGGGTGAATAGTTTCTTCCATTCTGTGGTGGGTGGCCTTTGTATCCTAGTCACTATTTCCTTTGAGATTCAGAAGCTTCTCAGTTTAATGTAGTCCCATTTGTATATCTCTGCTTCCACTTATTTGGATAGTGGTGTTTCCTCCTTGAAGATGCCTTTAGTCTCAATGTCTTGGAGTGTTTTACCTATGTTTTCTTTAATATACCTTAATGTTCTGTGTCTGATATCAAGATCTTTAATCCATTTGGATTTGACCTTTGTACATGGTGTTAGATGGAGATCCGAGTTCCCTTTTTGGCTTGTGGTTGACCAGTTGTCTAGGCACCACTTGTTGTGGAGGCTTTTGTTGCTCCATTTTGCATTTATTGCCTCTTTATCAAAGATGAATTGATTGTATGTCTAAGGAACATTCTCCAAATACTCAATTCTATTTCATCGATCTGAGGGTCTGTCTTTATTCCAACACTATGCTGTCTTACTGACTATTGCTTTGTAGTACAATTTAAAGTTAGGTAAAGTGATACCTCCCATCTTCTTTTTCCTAAGGGTTGCTTTAGCTATTCATAGGTGGTTATTGTTCCAAATGAATTTCAGGAGTGTTTGATCCAGTTCTTTGAAGAATGTCATGGGAATCCTTAGAGACATTGCAATAAATCTGTACTAAGCTTTGGGGAATATTATCATTTTAATTATGTTAATTCTCCCGGATTAATCCATGAACAGGGTATATGTCTCTATTTCCTTGTCCTCTTTTATTTCTTGAAGCAGCGTTTTGTAGTTTTCTTTGTATAGGTCCTTCACCTCTTTAGTTAACTTGACTTCAAAGTATTTGAGGATCTGTGGCACTATTTTGAATGGGATTGTTTTTTTTAAGGGTCCATTTCTTCTCTATCATCATTGGTGTGTATGAAGACCATTGATATTTGAATGTTAACTTTGTAGCCTGCCACTTTGCTATATGAATTTATTGTTTCTAGAAGCTTCTTGGTAGAGTCTTTAGGATTTTCTAAATAAAGTATCATGTCATCTGCAAATAGTGAGAACTTGATTTCTTCCTTTTTTTTTTTTGTTTCTGTTTTTGTTTTTGTGTCACACCCGGCAGTGCTCAGCAATCACTCCTGGCAGTCTCGAAGGACCATATGGGATGCCAGGATTTGAACCACTGTCCTTCTGCATGCAAGACTAACTCCCTACCTCTATGCTATCTCTTTGATCCCTGGCTTTTTCCTTTCTATCTGGATACTCTTGATATTTTTTTTTTGGTTTGTTTTTTGTTTTTGGGCCACACCCGGTAATGCTCAGGGGTTACTTCTGGCTATGAGCTCAGAAGTCGCTCCTGGCTTGGGGGACCATATGGGACGCGGGGGGATCGAACCGAGGTCCATCCTAGGCTAGCGCTCGCAAGGCAAACACCTTACCTCTAGTGCCACCACACCGTCCCTGATATATTTTTCTTGCCTAATTGTTATGGCAAGTTCTTCCAATACTATGTTATATAGGATTGGAGAGAGGAGGTAGCCTTGTTTTGTACCAGAATTTTAGGGGAAAGACTTTTAGTTTATCTCCATTGAGTATAATATTTTCCATGCACTTGTGGTAAATGACCTTGACTATATTGAGGAAAGTTCTTTCTATTTCCATCTTGGAGAGAATTTTTATTATGGAAGAGTGTTGGGTCTTGTCAAATGCTTTTTATGCACTTATTGATATAATCATATAGTTTTTATTTTTTCTATTTTGATATGTTGTATTATATTGATTGACTTGTGTATGTTAAACAATTTCTGATCATGGTGTATAAACTTCTTGATGAGCTGTTGAATCCCATTTGCTAGAATTTTGTTAAGGATATTTGCATCTGTGTATATCAGGACTATCAGCCTGTATTTCTTCTATTTGGTGGTATCTCTGCTTTTGGTATCAGAGTGATGTTAACTTTATAGGAACTACTTGGAGGTGTTTCTGTTTATTCACTTTCATGGAAGAGTTTGAAAAGAACTGGCAATAGGTCCTGTTGAAAGGTTTGAAAGAATTTACTAGTGAGTCCATCTGAGCCAGGGCTTTTGTTTGTTTTTGTTTTGTTTTATTTGAAGCCTTTTGAGTAACATTTCCATTACTTTATATTGATAGAGGTCTTCAGACATTCCAAATCATCTTGGCTCAACCTTGAGAATTTACAGGAGTCTAACAATTTATCTATTTCATCCAGGTTCTCTTGTTTTATGGCATAAAGATTCTCAAAGTAATTTCCGATCACCTTTGAATTTCTGTATTATCATAGTGATCTCCCCCTTTTTATTTCTGATTTAGTCTATTAAGCTTCTCTCTTTGATTGTTTTCTAGTTGTCCAGTTTATTAATTTCTTTTTTTTTTTTTTTTGGTTTTTGGTTTTTGGGCCACACCCGGTGACGCTCAGGGGTTACTCCTGGCTATGCACTCAGAAGTCGCTCCTGGCAGGCACAGGGGACCATATGGGGAACCGGGGGATCGAATCACGGTCCGTCCTAGGTTAGCGCAGGCAAGGCAGGTACTTTACTTCCAGCGCCACCGCCCGGCTCCAGTTTATTAATTCCTAATCTTAGTTTTATTATTTCCTTCAGTAGGCCTATTTTTGTTCATTTTGTTTATCATTTTCTAATTTTTTACACTGTGCCATTAAATTATTTATGTATGCCCTTCTTTCCTTATAAATGCTTACAAAGATATAAATTTTCCTCTTACTACAACTCTTGCTGTAGTCCAAAAATTCTAATAATTAGTGTCTTCATTCTCATTTGTTTCCAACAATCTTTTCATTTGCTCTTTAATTTAGTCTCTGAGACACTGGTTAAGTAGTGAGTTGTTCATTTTCCTGCTGCTAAAGTTTTTGTCTTTTCTGTTTGTAATTCACATTTATTTTCAATGCATTATAATCTGAGAAGATAGTTAAAAACAATTCCTATTCTCGGGATATTATGGAGCTATTTTTTATTTTATATTAATATCTTTATTTAAACACTTGATTACAAATATAATTGTAGTTGGGTTTTAGTCATGTAAAAAAAAACCTCCTTCATCAGTGCAAGATTCCCATCACCAATGTCCCAAATCTCCCTCTGGAGGTATGTTTTATGGACCAGAATGTGCTCTATCTTGAACACTCTCTTCCAATTTGCTTTTCAGAGTCAGTATATCCTTACTGGATATATTGGTTTTAGCCTGGTTGACCTATCACGGATGGTAGATCAGTGTTGAAGTCCCCCACTATTTTTGTGTTGCAATTGATGTCTTTCTTCATGTCCATTAGTTGTTGTTTTAAGTATTTCTTCTGGCCCATCTTTGAGTGATATCTGTTAAGGAGTGTGATATGTACCTGATGTACACAACACTGATTACCAAGAAATGTCCAACTCTGTCTCTTAAAACATTTTTAAGCATAATGTCTGTGTCATAGATATTAGTATGGTCACTCTAGCCATTTTTTATGGTATTGTTTGCTTGGAGAATTGTCTTTCCACTTTTGACTTTGAATCTGTTTGTTCTTACTATTCAGATGTATTTATTACAAGCAACAAAATGCTGAATTCTATTATGGGATCTATTTGCTATTCTAGATCTCTTAATTGATGCATTTAGTTTTTTGACATTGAGATTATTGTAATGAATTATTGTGACATCTTTTCGTAGAAGTTTGGGGTGTTTTTTTAGTGTCTGCCTTGTCTTAAAGTTGACTCTTAAGTTTGGTTTTGAGTCTGTAAACTTTCTGAGCTGTTGTTTACCCATTAAGCGGTGTATTTTAAACCTGAATGAAAAGCTGACTATGAGATGGCTGGAGCAATAGCACATCTGTAGGGCAATTGCTTTGCACTGGGATGACTCAGGATGGATCTGGGTTTGATCTCCAGTATCCCATATTGTTCCTTGAGATTGCCAGGAGTGATTTCTGAGCACAGAGCCAGGAGTAAGCCCTGAGTGCCACCAGGTGTGACTCAAAAACAAAGACAAGGGACCCGGGAGATAGCATGGAGGTAAGGCGTTTGCCTTTCATGCAAAAGGTCATTGG
>PVKC010040881.1:0-12252 GCA_004027635.1 Crocidura indochinensis | reverse complement strand
TTTTTTTTTTTTTTGAGCCAATATGGCCCACTCCCACGAGGTCTGGAGGACAGGAGATGAAAGATAAACACAAAGAAAAGACAGAACTCACAGTTCTTTGCAGTCGGCCCCAGTAGGCAGGTGTGGATTCGCAGGGATTCCCAGCCTGATGTCACAAATAGGGGACCTTGCTTTTGCACAGTACTTGAATCTTCCCGGTTTTTAACTGTATCATTTCTATGTCTGTGATTCAGGGTTCAAGGCTGAACAGTCAGTGTCTGATCTCCTGGGGTCTAAGATAGGTCCACATGATATATTTTCAAGGTGGGGGATTCCCCTGTATTGTAAATAAGTATGAGTTCTTATCCCTAGTAGATAAGAGCTTTGTTATATATGTGTGATTTCCCCCCCCCCCTTTTTTTAGTGTGCCTTTGCAGGGAGGAATGGTGCTTCATTATATTGCTGGTGTATTTGGGGGAGGAAAAAGGATCAGAGAGACAAGTCACACACCCAAAAAAAGATAAGAATATAGATAAAAGTATATTTGCTCACATGTGGATAAAGAAAAATGATTTAAAAAACTGAAGTAAAAAATAAATTAAGAACTGGAATAAGAAATAAAGAGGTAGTATTATTACAGTCCTATACTTATGATGGAAATATAGGGTTCCCATTGTCTTTTGAGATTCTCTTGTGGGGTATGAGTTCCCGGATGCCTTTTCATTGGATACCCTACCCTTTTTGGGATTGGTAAAAGATTTGTGGCAGGGGGAGTCTTGGGTAGAGTTCTTGCATTGGGAGACCTTTTAGGGCTAAGTCCAGTATCCAGCAATAGTCTACGTTAGGGAGGGATGGTAGGGTGGGCCACACAGCTTGAGTCAGCGGGGGTGTTGGTTGTCATTTCCAGCTGGGGACGAGGTGCAGGTTTGAGTGGTTGTCCCTTTGCTTGAGTGCTGGGTATTGGTTCATTCGGGTAGGAGGTCAGTCTTGATGCCTAGTAGATTAAGAACTGGGGGTGAAGAATTTTAATAAGAAGGAAAATTTGGATGGGATCGAGGGGTGAATGGATAGTCGGATTCCTAGAAGGTGGAAAGAGGGAGGTATATGGAAGGGGCAGAAAAGAAGAAAAGAAAAAATAAGATTACCTAGGAAAAGAGAAAGAGAAAAAAAAGAAAGAAAAAAAGGGGGGGCCCGGAGAGATAGCACAGCGGTGTTTGCCCTGAAATCAGGCGATCCAGGACCAAAGATAGTTGGCTCGAGTCCCGGTGTCCCACACGGTCCCCTGTGCCTGCCAGGAGCCATCCCCAAGCAGACAGCCAGGAGCAACCCTCGAGCACTGCCGGGTGCGGCCCCAAAACCAAAAACAAAAAGCAAAAAAAAGGGAAAAAAGAAGAGAGAGAAGTGAGAGGATAGGAGAGAAGAGCGTGGGCATGTTGTTTTGCTTGGATATGTTCGATGAGTAGGCCCCGTAGTATAAGTCTGTAGGTCACAGTTGCTGCTACGGTGGTCTGACTGGTCATATGCTTCAAGTCTTAAAAGAAGGTATAACCTAGAGAAGAAGGGTATGTTAAAGTATTTTATCGAATTGATTTCATATCGCAACCTGGGTATGGTATCTCATGTAGCTTAGCTCTGAGGTATCATCTTAGGTTGTCCACCCTTTATATCCAACAAAGCCTGTGGACTGAAAAGCTGAGAGGTTATTTTAGATATAGTAAGCTTAAAGTATTAACACTTATTATTTTGAAGTGTTTCCCTTGGGTTCAGTCATTTCCCATGGTATTTTTTTTTTGGGTCACACCCGGCAGCACTCAGGGGTCACTCCTGGCTCCATGCTCAGAAATTGCTCCTGGCAGGCACAGGGGACCATATGGGGCACTGGGATGCTAACCAATGACCTTTTGCATGAAAGGCAAACGCCTTACCTCCATGCTATCTCCCGGGCCCCTACTATGGTATTTTTTACCTGTAATCTTATATAGGATCCCTAAGAGATTATTATGGGCCTTTGTAGCAACTGACTGATTACTTATCTGTTCTCTCTATGCTGTTGTTTCTGCTGTTGCTGTTATCTTTTTTTGTTCGTTTGTTTGTTTTTCATGCCACACCCATTTTATGCTCAAGGGTTACTCCTGGCTAAATGCTCAGAAATCACCCCTGGCTTGGGGGGACCATATGGGTTGCCGGGGGATTGAACTGTGGTTCTTCCTTGGCTAGTGCTTGCAAAGAAAGCACCTTAACTTTAGCGCCAGTTCACTGGCCCCTGTTGCTGATTTCTTTAAGGTATAATGTGCATTCATGAGTATGTGTTGTTCCTCTTTCATGTGTTTAGGGTACTATTGCCCAGAATTCGTGTAATGTTACACGTTTGGAGTTTCTACCCTGTTTACTCTTGTTGTTTGATCTTTGAATATTAGTTGTATATATGGTGTAGTTTCTAGGTGTTTCAGAATAGTGCTATCATTCTGTTTTTGTCTTTCATCTTCTGGCTTACTTGGTTTAACATAATATGTTCTAAATCCATCCATGTTGCTGCAAAGTCTGTGATTGTATCATTTCTGACTGCCATGTAGTATTCCATTGTGTATAGATACCACATATTAACGATCCACTTATCTGTTGTTGGGCATCGAGGTTGGTTCCAAGACTTGGCTATTATGCTGAGTGTTGCGATGCATATTGGGGTGCATACATATTTTGGGATGAATGTCCTTCCGTCTTGGGGGTAGATACCTAGGAGAGCAATTGCTGGGTCAAATGGCAGCTCAATTCTGAGTTCCTTAAGCACTCTCCAGACTGTTTTCCATAGGGGTTGGACCAGGGGACATTCCCACCAACAGTGGACGAGAGTGCCTTTCATACCACATCCCCGCCAACATAGATTGTTCCTACTATTTTTTTTTTTTGGGGGGGGGTCACACCCAGGGGTTACTCCTGGCTCCATGCTCAGAAATTGCTCCTGGCAGGCACGGGGGACCATATGGGGCACCGGGATTCGAACCGATGACCTTTTGTATGAAAGGCAAACGCCTTACCTCCATGCTGTCTCCCAGGCCCCAAATTCCTACTATTTTTGATGTGAGCCATCCTCACTGGTGTGAGGTGGTACCTCATTGTTGTCTTGATTTGTATTTCCCTAATGATGAGTGAAGGTGAGCATGTTTTCATGTGTTTGTTGGCCATCTTTCGATCTTCTTTGGAGAAGTATCTATTCATTTCACTGCCCCATTTTTCTATGGTTTTTTTTGGTTTTGTGGTGCTCATCTTTCTGAGTGCTTTGTATATTCTGGATATCAGCCCTTTATCTGATATGATGGGTGAAAAGATTTTTTCCCATTCAGTTAACTGTCTTCTTGTGTTAAGTATGGTTTCTTTTGCCATGCAGAAGCTTTTTAGTTTGGTGTAGTCCCATTTGTTTATGTTTGATGCTAAAGTTCTTGCCATTGGCAATCTATCATCAAATACTTTATTGATATATAGGTCTTCGAGTGTTCTGCCTACTTTTTTCTCAATAAACTTTATAAATTTGGGTCTGATTTCAAGGTCTTTAATCCATTTTGAGTTGACTTTTGTGTATGGGGTGAGGTATGGGTCAGTTTTTAATTTCTTACAGGTGGTTCTCCAGTTGTACCAACACCATTTGTTGAAGAGACTTTCTTTGTCCCATTTCAAGTTCTTGGCTGTTTGGTCAAATATTAGTTGACTGTATACCTGGGGATTTATGATTGGAAATTCTGTTCTAGCCCACTGGTCTGAGGCTCTGTCCTGGTACCAGTACCATACTGTTTTGATCACTATGGCTTTATAGTATAGCTTCAGGTTAGGTAGCGAGATGCCACCCAGGTTCTTGTTTTTTAGTATGTGTTTGGCTATCCTGGGTCTTTTGTTGTTCCAGATAAATTTTATGATTGATTGTTCTAATTCTTTAAAGAATGATGTCTGAATTTGGATGGGGATTGCATTAAATCTATATAGGAGTTTGGGTAGTATAGTCATTTTGACTATGTTAATTCTACCTACCCATGAGCATGGATCAGTTTTTCTTTTAAGAGTGGTTTTGAGTCTGTAAAGTTTCCAACCTGTTGTTTATCCGTGAAGCTGTATATTGTTTTTTTTTTTTTCAAATCTGAATGTAAATCTGGCTGGGTGAAGTACTGGTAATGGTTTCATTTAATTGAGTTTTGTCACTATATCCCGCCACTGTCTTCAGGCCTTAAGGATTTCTTATGACACATCTGTGGCAAATCTTAAGGATACTCCTTTGAATGCAATTTCCCTTTCAATCTTGCTGCTTTCAGTATTCCATCCTTATCTGTGGGATTCGTCATTGTGACTAGAATGTGTCCTGATGTGCTTTTCTTTGGATCTCTTTTGGCTGGTACTCTTTGTGCATGTAGGAGTTGATTGTATGCACTCTTTAGCTCTGGGAGTTTCTCTACAATGATGTCCTTGGTTATTGAAACTTAATGGATGTTTTCATCTGTGTCTCTGGGACTTCAATGATTCTCATGTGGTTTCTCTTGAGTTTATCAAAGACTTCTATTTTTTTTTAATTGTTAAGATATTTCTTTATATTTTTGTTAACATGATACATTCTTTCCACAAATATTTAATTAAAATACCTGAGGTAATGAATTTTTCCTTGAGTTGCACAAATTTCTATTTGGGGGGGCACACTCTGTGATGCTCAGGGGTTACTTTTGGCTATGTGCTTAGAAATTGCTCCTGGCTTGGGGGACCATATGGGACACCAGGGGATCATCAAACTGGGGTCCATCTTAGGTCAGCCAAGTGCAAGATAAACACCCATCTGCTGGGCCACCGCTCTGGCCCCCAAATTGCACAAACTTCTAAGTCAGAGGCTTAAAAATAAAGAAAATATGGAAGGACCAATTACTAGAAAAGTAGAATTGAAATAATAGGTACGACCCATTTCAAACCAAACCAAAGTTCAGGACCAAATGGCTTCTCTAATAAGTATTAACACATATTCAAAAATCTAATATTCATATTGATCTTGTGAATCTCATGTAGTTAGTAATACTTTAAAAGTGGAAAACAAAACAATTGCTTCAGCTCTTGTCTGCAAGTTCATGCAGAAGTTGCTTTTTTTAAATTTTTTTTTAAATTTTAATCATTGTGGTTTACATGTCATTCACAGTAATATTCCAGTTACATATAAACATTGAATCAGGGAAATTCCCATCACCGAGTTGTCCTCCCTCCACCTCCGTTCCCATTCTGCCTCCCATATCCTCCACCCATCCTCCTGGGGTCTTCTAGATTGAGTGACCCCCTCTGTTTCTGGTTTATTACTTAGTGATCTTATATCTGATTGGGCTTGGTGTCTCTATTGCTTCTCCCTCTAATTGGGAGGCAGGATTAGATAGTTCGAGTTTTGTGGTTTTGTTTGGGGAAGAGTACAGTAATAGAATGGGGTAAAAATTAACTATGCCTACAATGAGCAGAGTCCTTCTAGCAGCTCTCATCCTCGGTTTGAGAGAAGGGGAAAAGAAAAGGTGAAACACCACAACATTTTACAAAGACATATCAAATAAGACATTCAGTGAGCAGTGCAGCGATAAAGATATACACCACATAATTGCCATGGTCTTGAGATAAAAAACATGACAGAGTGCAAAAAATCAAAGAGAAGAAAAAGTAAATATAAAGTAAAATAGTGGACTACTACTTATATATCTACACCAAAATAAGGAGGTCGACAAAAACTAGATAAGAGAAAAATAAAATAGTAATAAGAAAAATAAATTTAAAAAAAAGAGAAAGAAGAGAAAAAAATTGTTTTGAGCTTCTTGTCTCTCTCCCTCTTTTGTGATTTTTGGGTCCCACTCGGTAGTGTTCAGGAGGTTACTCCTGGCTCCATGCTCAGAAATTGCTCCTGGCATGCCAGGGGACCAAGTGGAACACTGGTATTCAAATCAATAACCTTCTTTGTGAAAGGCAAATGCCTTACCTCCATACTATCTCTCCATCCCTTCCCCCCTTTTTTTTCCTTCTGCATAGGCACATTAAAAATTGGGGTCATTCGAAAAGGGAATCCCCTTGGTCTAAGAGATACAGGGTTTCTTCCCCCTTGGAATATATCGTCATGGGATTGTCTATAGACTCCTTTCAAGTTCATTTACTCTCTCCTTGATGTTTTCGTGTTGTATGGAAGACTTCTGCTCTGATCTGGATAATAATATCAGACCTTTGTATCTAGAGGTCTCAGTCTCTACACAGGTCAAGGAGTAGAACTTACGATGAAGTCTTTGTTTGTGATTTCAAAAGTTCTGTTTCCTCAGTGTCATTTTAATCTGTCTTTTGCGGTTGGTGGTCTTGGGTCTTGCGTTGATCCTCAGGAGGAGCCTGGGATATCGTCTTTTGTTATGTTTCCTGAAGACCCGTTCGGTTGCAATAGTCTCAGTCAAGTCTCTGGAATTAGAGATCATGGTTGTTGTGCAGGTCGTAGGACAAACCCTAGACTAGGGCTTTCTTGCTGGTCCCAGATTACATACTGCCCAACCGTGGTTCTATCCGCCAGAAAGAGTTCTATTTTTATCTGCTCACATTCTTTGAGGATTTTTCGCATTGTTTGATAGTTTGTTTTGAGGGTCTTTTCCAGCCTCTTCTGTTGTATAGAGTTGTTAGGAGTCTCATCTTCCAGTTCACTGATTCTGTCCTTAGCTGCTATTACTCTGCTGGAGAGGCTTTCTAGTGAGGTTTTCATTTTGCCTACCAAGTTTTTCAGCCCTGCTATTTCAGTTTGAAGTTTTCTTATTTCTACTCTCAGGTCCTTTTTATTTTTTTATTGAGACCATTGTGAATTACAGGTATTTCACAGTTGTATTTTAGGCATTTAGTGACAGTGCATTAAGGCATAGGCACAGTTAAACGTTGGGGATATTAGAAAGGAAATTCTACTGACTTAAGTCTCAGGTACTCCTGATTCTTTCTTACTTGTGGCACGTTTCCATTCATTCCATGCTTTCTTTGAGTTCTATGAACATCTTTCATATTTCTTCTCTGAAGTCCTTATCTGAGAAGGCAAATTGTGGTTGGTATATTTCAGGTCATCAGAGCTCAGCATGGTGGGGCCCTGTGTTGTTTCCCCATAGTTGTGGTTGTAGTGTGATGTTGTCTATGTTCCATGCAGGCATTCCTTGACTAGGAGGTTCTTTGACTTGGATTCTATTTCTCACCTGACACTGCTGACATCACTTCTGGATCCAAAAGCCTCTGGGCCTGACTCCTGCAGCCTTAATTAGAAAGGAAAGTTGCAATCAGGGTGTCCTGAAGTCAGGTTCACCTGATGTCAGCTACTTTCACCATGTTAAGTTTAAACACCAGAAAACCAAAGTCATTAACATGAGGTGCCCTGTCTGTGAATTTGAGCTTCATTTTTCTTGGCTTTTAGGATTAACCTCCTGAATCTGTCATAGAAGACTGAAGATAACATCATCAAAGCAACTGGACTCTAAAAGGGTATGAGTATCAAACTTCAGAATTAACTAGGTTCACACCGAAGGAGCACCTGATGCTTCCTGTTTTCCCTCTCCTCTTAAGGTGTTGTTCAGAGTTAGCAAGAAGGAGTAATATAGGAGTGCCATGACAATATTACAGATACTCCTTGTTTTACAACAGCCTGTGGACTGCCTGCTGATGGCCACCACCCTCAGAGCACCATTGATGCCATCAATAGTAGTGATATGGAATGCCCAATCAGTTAAGAATGACAAAGGAAATTTGAGCCAGGAAAATATCACGTGGGAATGGCATTCCTGGCCCCACCTAGGTCCAGAACATTTCAGGGTGCATTTTGGGAGACTCCTTTGGAACCATACAGCCCCAGCCTTAACAACTTCCTCAGACCTGAGCATTCAACTTCCTCCAGAGGAGGGGCCCTGGTGGGAAATTCCCAGCCAAAAACAAAAAGCTACAAAGGGAAGTATTTCAATGAAGGATCATTTGAACAACCATTTTTCCCCCTCACATATAAATTAGCAGTCATTGCTTTTTTCACTTTGTGCCATTTTGACTAAGAAAGATTTCAGAAAAAAAAAATCCCTGGCATTGTAGTAGGCAAGCACTGTATAGAAACAAACTTCCAACACCTCCTTCACCCTGAAAATAAGTTTTTTCCACCACACATCCCAGGAAGTTCATGTATATTTCTGGTTTTGCACTATATGTCTGGGTTCTGCAAGGTACAAATTTCCTCTGTCCTGTGTGTGACTGATCCTATATTGAGAGTCAGTATTTGTTTTTGTCTCTGCATCTGCACCTGGTGAGGGTGTTTCTTGGGTCACAACTGGAGGTATTGAAGGACTCTTCCTGGTTTTACACATTAGGGATCATTCTAGGTGTTTACAAGGAGATCATATGAACTGCTACTGATTCCAGCTGGGGTCTGTGTGAGAAATAAAGCAAGTACCTTAACTCCTGTACTATCTCCCCATACCCAGGGTGTGATCTTAATACTCAGGGATTAATAATCAGGAATACTCTGATTCTTTCTCCTCAGATTCTTTCGGAGAATCTGACCACAGGGTGCAGAGCAAATCACATCTTGTTCTCCTATCTCTCAGCTTTGCTGTTTTGATTTGCTGCTCAAGGACAGTCAATCACCTTAGCCTCTCTTCCTCCTCCCAAATTAGCTTCCCTGAAAGTGAGAATTTAGTGTGCTCTTGGCTTACCTCCACAACCTGAGCTCCAACTTATGGTTTGCAGTCTCACTCCCACTGAAATTTGCTGGAACAACTCTAATTCCCCCAAACCATGCCTTGTGCTGTTGTAAATGGGTTTCAATCAAGGGTTTTTAAAAAATATTTTCTATTGTTATGTGACCAGAAATTTGACTTTCAGGCCTGATAGAAAACCAAATCCACACAGGTAAGTATTTAAGCTATAGCAACAGGCCCATTGATGTTTGCCACCCTTTTAAAGTCCTACCCCAAGGTTCTGGACACCTATCTGGTAAATCTGAAATTCTGCAGGGTTCTGCACTGTTTGGATTTATCCTGGGGACTTTATTCTTTTTATTCAGAGGGGACTGTATTTGGATAGGCCCCCACCTGGGTCCATGCAGCTGTGCAGGGAGGAGGTACTAATCATTCCTCCACTCTCTATTAATTTCTGGCCAGGAATAGTGTTTCTGTCTCCCATGGCCTCTTGGATGGCACCTGGTTCAAATGCTTACTGAATATTTGTTGGGTTAAATCTAAATAAACATCCAGCAGTAGGAAACACTGCACACTACTAGTAATCATTATCCGCCACTCAAGAAAGGGCAGTTTCAGGGAGAAATGAAGACTGCACATTCTCAGTTTGTGCTGTATCTAGAAAAAGTATATATAATCATGAATGTACGATTTCTAAATAAGGATTCGACATTACTTCTTGCTCATAGGTCACTGGACACACACTCTTTCTCATCTGTAACCTTAACTCCCCCTTCCTCAAACTATTCAATTCAACAGGCTTCTTTCCAACAAACTCACAGTTGAACAAGTGATACAGATGAGAACTTTTGTACTCCATGTTGATGGATACATACAGAGCTGAAATAATCAGCTCTTTCATGAAGGTATCCACAGCATGCTGTCTCCCTTCATTCCCATCTTTGGCAAGTTATTTTATCTCTTTCTGTCTGAGTGTTCTCATCTATAACTCTGTTATAGCAATAATACTGTGCTACATGGAGTTATTATGGAAGCTAAGTGAATTTAAAATGTAAAGAACTTAAAAATGTGTTTGGAACATAAAGAAGTGTTCCAGTGATCCATTGAATTCCTATTATCTGTCAGTAAAATATCCCTTCAAATCACTTCCCAGCTTGACATTTCCATAGTACTCTAATTTTGCCAGTGACAATGCTGAAAGTATATATGCCTAGATGAAGTGAACTTGGAATTATGAGGGAATGGTACAAAAAACCAGGCTGTTACTTAATTTTCTGCATTTTTGGTATAGAGTGGAATGATTTCAGCTAAAATGTGACACCCTTGTGGCATTGAAAATGACATCAAGTAGCAGGTTGTCTGTGGACTGTATAGATTCCCATAGGAATTCCTGGTTTTCTAAGTTGGTTTTCAGTACACAGTGAGAAGTTATATATATGGAAATGTTCTGTTGAAATGTCTTCCCTAGCACCTTCTGGAATGTTCTTTACTCTCAGCATTTCCACTGCTATAGACTAACATCATAGATTAGATTGCTGGTTAAGACAATTTTTTTGTTTGTTTGTTCCTTTTTTTTTTGTTTTGGTTTTTGGGTCATACCTGGCGGCTGCGCCCAAGGGTTCTTCCTGGCTCTACGCTCAGAAATCGCTCCTGGTAGGCTTGAGATTCGAACCACCTTCCTTCTGCATGCAAGGCAAATGCCTTGCCTCCATGTTATCTCTCTAACCCCTAAGACAATTTTTAAAATAAATTGTCAATTTTAGTTTTTTTTTGGAGGATCCCAAAGGTGTTTTATTTTTAAATTGAGTTGGTCTTGGAAGGAATCACTTATATTGCCATTATTAGAAAAGAAAAAAAAAACATCAAGACTTTTACCACAGAAGTATGTGGAACTCTGCCATTAAAACTGCAGTGAAGGGCAAAAAGGATCAGATTATGGTTCTTGATCATGTGATCTGACACCACATTATTTCTCACCTGGAAAGCCAGCCCATGTACATTCTGTTCTGTAGGAGCCCATTTAGTATCAAAGCTTCTAGAATGGATATTTTCAGGATTGTTGAGTGACAGAAGTCTGTAAATATTGTGAAAATCTCAACATGAAAAGGTTAAACATTTTGGCTATATGAGGATTAATTAATGATTTGTGAGGACAATTATGTATGTGTTAAATTTACTGACATTTCCTCCTGCTGTATAGAATGATGCTCCTGTGCTCTGTGCTCATTATCTTTAAATGTTTTCTTTTTCTCTGTATCTGTATCAGCCTCTCATTCACTCTATTTGGCCACTGTAAAATGTACTAATTTAGAGCAGTAGGCTTCATTGATTCTTGGGACTAGAACATTTAGGAGGTACGGGTGTGTAGGCCTTGGGAAAATCTTTAGGATTATTTAGTTTCTGGTCCAGAATGGGTAAAAACCTCAACAACCACTTTCCCACTGCTCTGTTGGACAGCAAGGATGTCAGAAGTTCCCAAAACCAGATTTTAATACCAGATTTAAATACAGCTTTGACTTTTGGGGACAAGAATCTAATTTGGTAATTAACTAGAATCTGTTCTCTTCTTTCTGTTTTCTTTAACAATGGCTGGTACATTGCAATGCTATCCAAGGGCAGGTTAGTGGAAGATTTTAAGGTGAAGTCTGGGCGTTCTGGGAATGCTTAATTGCTTTGAGTGTCCTACAAAATGCATGAAACTATCCGGCTTTGAAGCCCACAATTTACAAAAATGGCAGACAAGAATAGAGGACTGTTGCAGGCCAGCTGAGTTAGGCAGCACTGAGAGGGGCTTCAGAGTTATTCAATAGAGGATGGAAACAAAAGTTGTCATAGAGTGGGTTCCCAGGGACCAGACACACTCAAGAGTAGTTGGAACTGAACTTGATTTATTGGAAGCTCTACTTCATATTTAAACAAAAAGTGATCAATAGTAGGAAGTTGAGTAGGTTGAGCAGGACATGTTTTTTAGTCATAGAGTTAAATAGTATGTGTCAGCACAATCAGTAGACATCCATCTAAACATTGTATGTGTTTTATAAATTCTTGGTCATTAGTTTCATTTACCATAAACAGAAGTCAGAAATATACTTTTCTTTTTTTTTGGTTGCTGAAGAAGGAGGGCAGTCAGTTCTGCTGATACTATTTGATTTTAGTTTAGAGAACGGCTATACCTGGCAGTACTTATGGAGCTACTCCTGGTCTCTCCAGGGCCCTGTGTGGTGTGGGAGGTTAATTCAGGACCTCCTGCCTATTAAACATGGACTTCATCCCCTGGAGCTCTCTGGCATGGTTCTATTGACTTAACCTGGCTTTGTTGGTGGAAACAATAACTATAAAAGAAGGTTCTTCTTTATATTTTTTTTTTCTTCTTACCAAATTTTTTTTTATTTATTTATTTTTATTTTATTCATAGTGGTTTACATGTCATTCACAGTAATGTTCCAGTTACATATAAACATTGAATCAGGGGAATTCCCATCACCAAGTTGTCCTCCCTCCACCCCCGTTCCCATTCTGCCTCCCATATCCTCCACCCTCTCCCCGGGGTCTTCTAGATTGCGTTTCTCCCTCTGTTTCTGGTTTATTACTT
>PVKC010040880.1:0-12246 GCA_004027635.1 Crocidura indochinensis | reverse complement strand
CCGTGCGCCTGTGCCGGCGGGCCGGCCAGGCGGCGGGAGGCGGCTACCCCTACCCGGGGCTGCCCGACGCCCCCTTTCCGGGACAGCTGCTGGACGCCAGCGGCGCGGGGACCCTGTCCCACAGCTACCGGTATGAGGTGTGCCTGGCGGGGGGCGCTGACACCAATGACTTCAAGTTCCTCAAGCCCGTTCTGCCCACCTTCCTTGCCCATGGTGAGGAAAGGGCTGATGAGGCAAATCCCACTTTCAGGAATAGCTTTGAATTCAGTTAGGTAGATATTAATAAGGCCCAAATGAGACTTACTTGCAGAAAGGTATTTTTTCATTGATTTGCCCATTAGGAGTGTTCCTTTTTTATTAAAAAATATGTCCTTATTATATTCATTGCGTGTTACGGGTTATATTGTGGATCGATAAAATGAAGTTTTTCTTTGGGGGTGGGCACACCCCACTGTACTAGTGCTTAATTCTAGCTCTGCATTCAGGGCAGGCTCCATTAGCCAAATGGGATACTTGAGATGGGATTGGGTCAGACGCGTACAAGTGAAATGCCCTACCCACTTCGCTATAGCTCTGCCTTTAATTAGTTTAGCTTAAGGTAGTCTATTAGTAAATTAATTTTTCTGTAAATCTTTAACTTAGAACTCTTTTGTGTGTGTGGGGTGGGGGGAGGAATTCCTAAACAGTACTCAGGAGATCTGGGTGTGACCTTTGGAACATCTATTTGTAAAACTCAATCTACATTTCTTAGGTACTTTTGCAACTTTACATTAATAAATGCTTGCTATCACTTCATGGGGTATTGAATTTTACTGCCCCAAATATTTATGTGGACATATTCTACGGGGTTACTGTTAATTTTTCTCTGTGACTAATGATGGCTGAAACAGACCATGGGCATCAAATCACCCTTTGATGATGTTCTAAATACATACTTTCTAAAAGTGTGTATATGTGTCAAAATTATGATTCTTTAGTAAAATATAGACAGTAAGTGTGGAAATTTGTTCCATAACTACTCACATTAATTAGTGAACAATACATGCAAATTTCTATTATTTAAAAGTAGTTTAGAAGGACAGAGAGATAATACTCGGGGCAAGACACTTGTTTTGTACATGACTTAGATCCCTGAGTGACCTGAGCACCACTGGGGTGATACCTGAGCACTCTAGCCAGAAATAAACCCTGGTCATTGCCAAGTGTGATTATGCCCACCCCCTGCCAAGTAGTTTAATTGTTCATTCATTTTCTTTTTTTTTTTTTTGGGGGGGGGCACACCCAGTGACGCTCAGGGGTTACTCCTGGCTATGCGCTCAGAAGTCGCTCCTGGCAGGCACTGGGGACCATATGGGAACCGGGGATCGAACCGTGGTTCACAGGCAAGGCAGCAGGCACCTTACCTCCTGCGCCACCTCCCGGCTCCCTGCTCATTCATTTTCAAAGACACTGTAAAAGTTTCTCTTTTTTTCCCCTCAGAAAATGTTTTAACCACCGCTATTTCTCAGTGTTCCATCCTTAACACCGCCAAGGGTCACTCTTGAGTACAGAGTCAGGAATATTGAACATCATCAGGTGTAGTCCAATGTTTTCCTCCACCATAAAATATGAAATAAAATAAAACTGCTTTCAACTCCGTACAACATTTTTTAATAATTAAAAGCTGCCTATGAATTCTGAGCACTCCATTAAAGACAATTCAAGTATAATTTGACATTACACTTTCATTTTCTTTCTTTTTATTTTTTTTGGACCATACTCAGCTGCTCTAAGGTCTTACTTCTGTCTTTCTGTTCAGGAATCACTTCTGGCAGACTCAGGGGACCATATGGGATGTCAAGAACTAAACCTTGGTTGGTTGACTCAAGGCCAGCAACCTATCCATTGTGCTATTGTTCTGGCTCCCAACATTGCATTTTTCAAAATTTTATGCAACACTTATATTTATGTTAGAAATATGATTATAACAAAAAGTATCTATCTTGGTCTGCTTATCTTGGTTTCTTTTGTATGTTTGTTTTTTTGGGTCACATCTGGCTCTGCTTAGGTTTTATTCCTGGCTCTGTGCTACGGAAGACCAGGAGACCATATGGAGTGTCTTGGATCAAATTCAGATCAGCTGCATGCAAGACAAGGGCCTTACTCACTATGTTATCTTGCTGGACCCTACTCAAGCTTCTTTCCCCACTACTCCTATTTCCCCTTTTTTGTTTTCTAGTTTTTCACTGAATTTTTTAATTTCAGGTGCATGAGTTTAGTTTCTCAGTAGCTCTCCATTTATTGCATGACTAGTAAGTACAATGACTAGAAACTGTAAGTTCTTAATAAAAAAAAAAAGAATGGCTATATCTGTGTCTCCCATAATAGGTTACTATTTCAATGGATTGCATATATAATAAAATAAAAAATATATTAATATAATTTTATTTGTGTAGCCACCAAAATTAAAGGTAAACTTACGATGAACTTGTAGCTAACTTTTAGCTTTTTAAAATAATAATTGTGAAAAAATAAAAGAAATTATAATTGTGAAAATCTACATCAGAAATACAATGCCTAAACATCACAATAATATTATTTGTTTAAATAAAATTCATCTCCCCATTATTTGGCACAACCCCCAGCTTTCTCTTTCCACTTATTCTTGAGACAGTAGGTGTGGGGTATTCTGTCCTTACTTTGATACCAAGGCTTTATATATCAACCTCTAATGTATGGAGTACTCATATTTTATATCTTAGTCTAATAAGCTTCTTATCTTTCACATTCCAGATTAAGGGATGCATCTATGTGCTAATTTATCTCAAGTCCTCTTTAATTTAGATTACCTAGCTGCTGATTTTCAATATACTATTTCCTCTTTCTACATCTCCATTTCACACTATTTGTTCAAACATTGGTCTGAAATGTGTTCATTCAATTAGATGGAAAACTAAGATATACAGATACATTTGTCCTAATTACCACAATATGCTTCTACAAACTCATCATGCATTTTTCACAACTGAAAGTTTTGCTAGGGTGATATATATATACACACATATATAACTAATAATTATAAAATTACTGTGAAGCAGTCGTAAGTAGTTGTGTTCCTTCAGTAAGTATGAAAAGTGTGGAAGAAATTAGGCACTGTGATCCTCTGACTCTGCCACAGGACATAATTGTTTTCATTTTTATTATCTTGTAAAAGGTCTGTTCATAACATTTTTATGATTAGAACTGCAACTTGTGCATACTCTTTAAAATATGGAAAGTACAGAAAATTACAAATGGGATATTGAAGTATGTCATTTTGAGAAAAAGCTCTACTTGTATTTATAGCAATTAGAGGTGTGGAGAAAACAGGAAGAAGTAGCCCTTAGATTTTAAGAATTGAAAGTATCCAATTGCCACAAATCATATAATAGGTCACTGTCAGAAAGCCTCTTCTTTAGGATAGAGTACATTTAATTCACCAGTACTGTGTTTATTTAACTCATAGAACACAAGAAATTACTCTAGTCGCCTCAATAAGATTTAGTAACTAAGCATTATCAGCCAAAAGAAACCTGAAATACTAAGTCCCTCTTCTAAGTGTATGATAACTATAACAGACACAGGGAGGCTCTCCTTGACTAGGGTGTATTCAACCATGGAACTGTTTACTGTCTTCAATTTAGTGTGGTAAACTAGGCATTGTGAACCTGGGCATATTTTTCAGCAAGCAAAACCCTTGCTCCCAAAAGGATTATTTGCTAGACTTTCTTCAAGGTTGTGAGGGCAAAAGAGAGTTCCCTAGCACTGCCAGAGGCTAAAACAATATTATTTGAAAGAACGCAGAACTTCCAATGGACACTGGAGCAGGGAATGCTTTCTTAGACAAAGCAAGTCCCATTTTTCTTAGTTTTCCTGGGTGGATCCTTGACTGGATCAGGATCCATACACTACTCTGTGACTGAGGAAAAAGAAAGGGGCTTTTAACTGACCTAGGAGAGGATTTCCACATGAATGTAGAAGAACTAGTGGAGAGGACTGCCCAAATTGTATGAAAAGAAAACTAATCTTCAGCTCAACCATAAAACCAGTGATTTGTTCCTGCATGAGAAGGTGGAACAGGAGGAGCTAGGTGATCTCACAGAACCATGTATACTGTATTTTCAGACATTATTGCAAAATCCTTTGCAATTTATTAAAAGTGAGCATCAGTTCATAGTCATAAATGACCACTCTCTGGTATTCTTTAAAATTAAACGCAGCTGAAAATCTTAGAAAATACCCCACCAGGAACAGTAATTCCTTTGGGAAATACTGAGGACTTGAATGTGGAGAGAAACAGTCCCAAACTACTCAAAATTCACATTTCCAAGTTCTCACAAGTAGTCATAGGAATGGAAGAAAATACCCAGTACTAGTGCTGAACAAAGCACCTGAATGAGAGGAGCAGCCAGAGTAGAATGCTATGAGCACTGGATGGTGACTTTCCACAGCACGCTGGAACAGCATACCAGTGACCAGCAACCTGCAGTTCTCGAGCCACATGTGGCTCTTTACACATTTATTTTGTCTCTTCTGTGTGCCGGGCAGCCACTCCAGGAGTCAGGACTCTGCTCCTAGCTTCTGTCAGTGCGCGCCCTGTGTGGCTCTCAAAATAAATTTCAGTCGTGGTTTTGGCGAGAGTTGGCTTAATTGAAAAAAAGGTTGCCGACCACTGGCAGACCCACATTATGATTATGGTCTCAGACAAATGACAATGCCTTGGAATTTACTAAATCACTCTATGAGGTTCAAGTTCTGGAGAATAGCCCTATCAACTCTATTATTCTGCTTCTGAGTCAGATACAGGACATTTTTTGATTAATATCAGATGCATTTTCTCATACTTAAGAAGAAATTAGCAATACTTTTTGACTAAATCAAATTGCTGGTGATATCCAATTAGTCAAATACTTGGATTTTAAGGCAATTAATAATTATGAAGTTGATATAGAAGCCTACAGTGGTGGGGGACTCACGAGAAAATCAACAGTGATCGTATAGGCCCTATATTATATTATAGGCCTTATGCTATAGGGGGTTGGTGTGAATGATAATCTGCCAGAACTGAGCTTGCCATTAATAATCAGCCCAATCCCTGAGACTCTGGTGGTGATCCTTAGTGTTTCTGATCTAGACTCTGGAGACAATGGAAGAATGACATGTTCCACAGAGTGTCAACCCTTGTTCCTGAAATCCTCTGTAGAAAAATTTTATACTATAATGTCAGAAGGAGCACTGGACCAAGAGCAGCAGTCCGAATACAACTTTACCATCACAGTGATAGACCTGGGCAGCCCCACGCTGAAAATGTAGCACACCTTCATGGTGCAGGTGTCTGACATGAATGACAATGCCCCCATCTTCAGCCAGTTTTCCACTTTCAGGAACAGCTTTGAGTCTAATTGTATTTACTCCAATTAGTAAAGACCTACTGAGCAAAATTCTCCAATTCTTAATTAAAATTAATCTAATTCACCTTGCTGAATATAATCAGATAATATTCTTCATAAGATTTCTAAAGAGGAACCGAAGAGATAGCACAGCAGTAGGGCATTTGCCTTGCACTCAGCCTATCCAGGACAGACGGTGGTTCAAATGTTAGCATCTCATCTGGTCCCCCGTACCTGCCAGGAATGATTTGTGAGCACAGAACCAGGAGTAACCCCAGAGTGCCACTAGGTGTGACCCTTTCCTCCTATACCCCCCCAAATGAAAGATTTCTAGAGAAACTGATGATTATTAAATTTATAGATAAGTATGTGTATTTTAAAGATGTATTACTTGTTTCAAGGCATAATTTCAATGAATCTTATCTAATTCGTTATGTTTTGATCTTTGCACTGGATTTTCAATATTTTATATTCTTTTTTTTTGTTTTGTTTATGGGGCACACCTGGTGATGCTCAGGGGTTACTCCTGGCTGTGTGCTCAGAAATCACTCCTGGCTTGGGGGACCATATGAGATGCCAGGGGATGCCATAGATTAGCCGCGTGCAAGTCAAACACCCTATGTCTGCATCACCACTTTGGCCCCAGTATTCTACATTCTTAAATAGGCAAAAATGTACTGTTACATATAAATATGGCAATTTATTAGTTATTTTCTGAGGAGTATTCTGAAAACCAAAGAATATGTGATTACCAACAAAATACTTTTTATTTTGCACAAATACTGTTTTGAAAGGAATATAGTGAGTTGACAATTTGGTTTGAAATTTCTGATATGTAAATGTTATAACTCAGAAGAATTTTTTAATTTCAAGGAAGTATTTAACCCCTAAATGAAATGGTATCACATTTAATATTACTTTTTCTATTACCATTTCCTTGACACATAGTGATGAGATAAAGATTTACTTTTATTCCTCCCCCATTCCTTGTGCTGGTTTCCTTGTGAACTTACATGTTATCATTTGGATTATATATATATATGTATATATATATATTTCTTTTGTTTAACACTGTTCATCTAGTTAGGCATTCTACTGTTAATAGAGTAAACAAAAGATTGCCTATAAGGGGCCAGAGTGATAGCACAGTGGGTAGGGCATTTGCCTTGAACGCGGAGGACCCAGGTTTGACCCCGCCATCCCTATGGTTTCTGAGTGATTTCTGAGTGCAGAGTCAGGAGTAACCCCTGAGCACTGCCAGGTGTGGCCCCCAAACCAAAACAATAAAAAGATTGCCTATAAGAACAGGGAGTTCTAAAGATTAGAAAAATCAATATGAAAGTTTCAAATAGTTTTAAGAATTAAATTTCAAAGCAAATAATGTAGTGAAATAAACTTTGGAGAGGAGGCTGTTGGACCACACTATAGGATCTTTAGGGTTTAGTCCTGGCTCTCTGTTGTGGGGTCACTCTCCAGATATTCTCAGGGAACCATATGCTGTGTCAAGGATTAAAACTAGGGTCAGTTCCATAGTAAATCAGTATCTTTAATGTATATCCCTGAACTAGACAAACATTTTTTTGGGGGGGTCACACCCGGCAGTGCTCAGAGGTTACTCCTGGCTCTGCGCTCAGAAATCGCTCCCGGCAGGCTCCGCGGGCCATATGGGATGCGGGGAATTGAACCACTGTCCTTCTGCATCTAGGCAAACACCTTACCGCTGTGCTATCTCTCCGGTCCCAGACAAACTTATATTTAAGTAACAAATTGTTAACTGGAAGTTAAAATTTATGATCACATACATTTTCTCATCTAAATATAAAACTTTCTAGAATTAAATACTATCATACCTTTAATCTTACATTTTAATAACTTAAAATTATATATGTATATTTTAATTTATTGTTACTATTTTAATACATTAATCAGTGTAATCAATGATTACTTTACTCAGTGTAATCAGTGAACATTACTATTTGCTAATTACTATTTACTAATTACTACTAGTGATTACTAATTATTTATAGCAGCTGGTATATATATAATTTATCTATCTAGTCAAAACTTCCAAACAATAAATCCTTTTTATAAGAATATCTAATAAAATTTTCATACACTTGATCTTAATAATAATTTAGCTGAATCATTTGGATTAGTAGTATGGAAAGTATGACTTAATTAACTAAAATATGAATTAAAAATCCAATTCCAATTTTTACCAAGTCAGTACTTTTATTTCAGCAATTTATGTTTAATTTACCTCAGCTTTCTTCAAGATAACAAGTTTAAAACATTCTTTCTCACTTTTTCCATCATGAAAGTTAGAAATTAAACACATCAAATAATTTATTTAGCATTTGTAACTTTAGGACTATGTATGCAATATTTTTTGGTTTTTGAGCTACACTCAAAAGGAGCACTCAGAAAGTGCTCCTGGTTTGGGGGACTGTACGGGATGCTGGGGATTGAACCATGGTCTGTCCTAGGCTATAGACACTTTACAGCTTGCACCACTGCTCTGGCCCCATCTATGCAAATTCTTACAAAATTTTCATTGAACTGTGAGATAGCTCCAAGGAGTGAAATGCAGGCTCAGCATGCACCAAGTTCTAGTTTGTCCCAGGTATTCCATTGCCTCCAGAGCACAACCTTCTGGTGGCCCCTGCACCAAATAATGCTAATTATTTTTGTCTTTCCTTCAGTGATAAAGTTTCTGCCTATATTTTACTAGAGAGAAATCAAAATTGCTATTTAAATTCCAGAGTACCCACCTCTGTGGTCCATTTCTTTCCATATTAAAGCAAAAGATACATTACTCATGCTTACCGTTTGAAAACCAATTATGTAAATTGTTATATGAATCTTTGAGAATAGAGAATTATCCTAACTGAAGCAGAATATTGTTTTCAGGTCATTATATTAATAATTTACACCTTTAACTCCTAATCTATGCAGATATATAACAGATTTTCTGTGACAGATTCGGTAGTTCTGTGTTTGTGTGTGTGATAAGCCATGTTGTAATATTTTAGATTATCCTTTTAATCATCACTTGACTTTTCAAACATGCTTTGTTTAATCATGGTATCATGATTTACAATAATATTGATATCACTGTTTTAGGTCTATAAGATTAGCATTACCAGAGTATCAACATACCTGACCCCACGTTTCTCTATTTTGTTTTTGGGTCACACCTGGAAATGATCAGGGTTTACTCTTGGTATTTGATCAGGGATCATTTCTGGCAGAGTTTGGGAACCATATCTGATGTGTGCAGGGTGAGTGTCTTACCTGTTGTACTAATATAAAGCTTGTATTTTTTTGAGAGATATTTAAATTAGGTATAACTAGAACTCGAATATTATATTGAGAACAATTTAATAGGGAGAATCATTTTCCTATTTATATCTTAAGTTGTATTATTTTTTCTTTTTGATATGTATTTAATTTTTGTTTCATATAATGTTGATATATATGCATGTATATCTTCTGACTTGTCCTAAATGTAAAAAGAAAATTCTAAGGTGTATTATTTTTAAAGTCTCTTTTTTGTGTGCTGGGGATGAACCTAGCTTTGCTTAGGGCTTACTCGTGGCTCTGAGTTCAGGAATCACCCTTTGCCTAGCTTAGGGGACCATATCTCGTGCCAGGAATTGACCTGGGTCAGCTACATAAAAATGCCATTCCCAGTATAGTAACTCTATGATCACATAAGGCTATTATTACTATTGTTATTTTTATTATTTCTTAGGGGAATAACAGAATATATTTAATTGGAAGTTCTTAGCACTCTTAGAGTTCTATATTCAATTTAGCTATATTTATGACTGAAAGTATAATCTGACAATAATCTACATAGGTAGATTCATAATCATTAGTGTGTAATATTGTTTACTTGATATAGTAAATAACTTCTATAAGGGTTATTTAAAAATAATATTCTTAATCATTTCTATCTCTATTAGTCTCAGATTATTGACATGCTTTAAAATTATATGATAAATGTAATTACATTAGAGTCTAAGATATCTAAAGAGAGCACATCCTGCACTGTGAAGATAACACCATTCAATATACTATTTAAACTTTTTAATTGTTTCTCATTTAACATACAATATCAGGGTAATTATACCTATAACCTGTTCTGGGCTCCTTTTTATAGGCATGTCTTTCTTCTTTACCACACATGAGTAGACAAGGACAAATATACACTTTACTTAGATTTAAATATTTTAAGGCAGAGTGTTTTGCTTTCCCCAAATTATTTGGTCAAGGATATGACATTTGGGTTACAAAGATAAACTTGCTAAGAAAAAGAACAGTATAATTTATTAATATCTACCAACATTAGAATCTTTATCTTTAAATTTTTATGACTTTTACTCACATTATGTTTCAATATAATCCTAAAAAGTTAAATAGAATAATTGAGACTTAATATCCCTGAGCCTATTTTTAGTTCCTTTGAATGTTTAAGAATCTGGTTTTAATATATTTGGCTCCTCCAAAATTTAAAGTTGGTGTACACTGTAAAGGGATTTATAGAAGAAGTCGATATCTCTTCATTCTACTGCTTTACTATTTGCTAATCAATTTAGCTTAAGACATCTGTTATAGGATATAAATATTATTAAATAGTATTTTCCTTTGTAAAAAAGTCTCACCGAGACCATACAGTACTGAATACTTTTAAATTTTGGTATCATAAGTCCCTCACATATTTGGAACTCAAAAGCTATAACTAGTACAATTTGAATAGTAAGAGTTTATTATAATTGGTTATGTTTTGCAAAGGAGAAATGGCGTTTTAGAGATATTGTTTTGAACTACTGTTATTATTATAGTTAATGGAATAACCTTAGAGGTTATAAATAAAAAAGTTTTGGTAAAAATTCTATAAATTCTTTTCCACGGACATTTTAAAATTTCAACACTTCAAAATATGTCAATTAAATATCAGTTTCTGAATTAGGACACAGGGTGGCGCTGCAGGCTAAGACTGAATGAAAAATACTAAAAGCTCCGTATTCCTTTGTTGCAATACGGAATTTTAAAAAACATGGAAGAAGCTTTGCCAGCTTCTAGTTGGGTTACCAACGGGTAGAGTGACTATAAATGAAACAAGTTTTAGACTGGACGCATTATTGTGAGGATCTCTTCAGCAAGAAATTGGAATTGAACAGCTGAACATTTTTGTGGTTCCTGAAGGAATTGGATGGAAGCATGGAGACGATAAAGAGAATAATTCATTCAAACAGGCAAGTGGCAATCATTATTTTGGTGATGTTTTTAGCTCAGACTCTCTCAGAGCCTATTCATTACTTTGTACTGGAAGAAACAGAAAGTGGGTCCTTTGTAGCCCATCTAACCAAGGACCTGGACCTGGGAATCGGGGAATTGGCAGCCCGCTCAGCACGGGTGGTGTCTGACGATGACAAGCTGAATTTGCAACTAGATTATCAGACTGGAAATTTGCTTTTGAGAGAGAAACTAGACAGGGAAGAGCTATGTGGTGACATTGAACCATGCGTTCTGCATTTCCAAATATTCCTGGAAACACCAGTGCAGTTTTTTGAAGGAGAATTAACAGTTCAGGACGTAAATGACCACTCCCCAGTATTCCCAATGAGGGAAATGCTTTTGAAAATACCAGAAAACAGCCAGCCAGGCACTCTGTTTCCTCTGAAATCAGCTCAAGATTTGGATGTGGGCAGCAATGGTCTCCAAAAATACACCATCAGCCCCAATTCTCATTTTCATGTTGTCACAAGAAATCATAGTGAGGGGAAGAAGGAACCAGATTTGCTGCAGGACAAAATACTGGACCGAGAGAAACAACCAGAGTTCAGCTTAACTCTCATGGCATTGGATGGTGGGTCTCCACCTAGAACAGGCACAGTTGCTGTTCGAGTCTTGATCTTGGATGTTAATGACAATGCTCCAGAGTTTGTGCATAGTCCGTATAAGGTTCAAGTCTTGGAGAATAATCCCTTGGATTCCTTAATTCTTACAACTTTTGCTCAGGATAGAGATACTGGAATCTTTGGGAGTGTTACCTATGGTTTTTTCCAAGCTTCAGATGAAATCAATCAAACGTTCTCAATAAATAAAATCACAGGAGAAATCCGACAGATAAAGAAATTGGATTTTGAAAAAATAAAATCTTACCATATGGAAATTGAGGCTACCGATGGAGGAGGTCTTTCTGGTAAAGGCACTGTCATCATAGAAGTAGTGGATGTGAATGACAATGCCCCTGAATTGATCATATCATCCCTTACAAACTCAATTCCAGAAAATGCTCCAGAGACTGTAGTCTCCATCTTCCGGGTTCGAGACAGAGACTCTGGAGAAAATGGAAAGGTGATTTGCTCTATTCCAGATAATCTACCATTCATTTTAAAGCCAACCTTCAAGAACTTCTACACATTGGAAACAGAGACCCCACTGGACCGAGAGCAGCAGGAGTAGTACAACATCACCATTACAGCCACAGACCTGGGTAGCCCCAGGATGGCAACGCAGCACACCATCAGGGTGCAGGTGTCCGACGTGAACGACAACGCCCCCGCCTTCAGCCAGCCCTCCTACACCCTGCTGGTGGGCGAGAACAACAGCCCCGCGCTGCACATTGGCAGCGTGAGCGCCACGGACGCGGACGCGGGCAGCAATGCGCAGCTCACCTACTCACTGCTGCCAGGCCCCGAGCCTTGGCCCCCGCAGCTGCCGCTCGCCTCGCTGGTGTCCATCAACGCGGACAACGGGCAGCTGTTCACGCTGCGCTCGCTGGACTTCGAGGCGGTGCGCGCCTTCGAGTTCTCCGTGCGCGCGCAGG
>PVKC010040879.1:0-12254 GCA_004027635.1 Crocidura indochinensis | reverse complement strand
ATAAAAGATACCAGGTGGAGAGATTTTTCTTTCCAAAAGGCTCTACCCTAACTCTATCTATAGATCTTCGAATCTCAGCCCAGAGCCTTATTTAATAGAGATGAGGGGGCTGGGAAAATGGCTCAGTGATAAGGTACATGCCTTGTTGGTATGAGGTTCCTGGCACAATTGAGAGAGAGAGAGAGAGAGAGAGAGAGAGAGAGAGGCCAAGTTAGATTCCAGAATAACAAACATGCTTACTGACCCAGTGCTGTGTGTGTCACACATTCACTCATTTGCAGTTCTGTTTCCTTCTTGCCCTCTGTCAGGCAGCTTAGGATTTCTGGGATCCCCCAAATTTTTGTCTTTCTTTCTTGCTAGTGGCTCATATTTACAAGCCCCCACATTTTTTAAGCACACAGACTTCATGTACCATGATCTTCTGCCGTAGTGTTATTTTCTTCAAGACGTTTTTGAGAGATTAATTATTTTAAGTTCACAGTGAAACTGTGCTGAGGTTTTTCTCTGGCCCATGTAATCGTAACCACACACACAGCCTTCCCTCCATCAGGGCCCCAGAGTGGGTGGCTGTGACTGGTGGGTTAGTGTGACTCACCTGGTGGGGGCACTGATGTTCTGCTGTGTGGCTCTCAAGTGCGAGAAGACAAGGTCCAGCAGGATCATGTCTTACAGAATATTTCATTCCCCTACAATGCTTCTGTGTGCCTCAAATCCAACAAAGCAACATCCCTCAACCCCTTGCATACCACTGTACTTTCTACTATTTCCATGGTTCTGCCAGTTCCATAAAATTCTATAGTTCAGATCTTTACATCAAGGAACCTTTCCTCTTTCATGTGCATTTGAACTTCCTCATTGTCTCTATAGCTTTACGGCTCATTGATTTATACAAATATAAAAAATCAGCAATAATGCTGATTAAGAGCTCCCTGTCTAGATCCCAAACTGGTTCCCAAACTCATTTGGCCTCATTGGTCCATCATTCAATGGACCCCCTGCATTGAGTAATTTGGGGGATATTTGTTTCATGCCTTGTGGCACTTAAGGCTTACTCCTGCTTTGTTCTAGGATCACTCTTGGCAGCACACTGAGAACTAAATGCAGTGCCAGGAATAAAACTGGAGTCAGCTGTGTGCAAGACTAGTGCCTTATTTCTTATACTCTATTTAGGGTTCAAAATCTGCTTTTTAAAGCAAACAAACAGAAATTGCCCCCATTGCCTCCCACATCATTGCATCTCCTTTGTTCCATTGATACAGCCTGATTCAGAAATGTTGATTGGGGTGTGCCAAGTTGATTGCTTCCTCACCTGCTGAAGGATTGTGTCATGTTGTGGCTCTAGGATTGGGCAGCTGCAGACAGAACTGCTAGAAACAACCACCTGCAGGCAGTTGTTTGAACCTGGGTTGTTTCTTTTTTCTATTTCACTGGGCAAAGACTAATAACGTTTGCTGCCAGACAGTGCAGTCAGAATACGTTTTATTTTGTAAGAAACCACCCAACTGTCATTCACAGCGGCTACATTTATTTGCATCAACAGCAAGGAGAGTTCCTGTGACTTTACTCTGTCTCCAGCATTTTTTTTTTTAATCACACCTGGTAATGTTCAGTAATGTTCATTGTTAAATCCTGATGTGCATTAAACATCTCTCCTCAGGGAACTCAGGAGACTCAGGGTCTCAGGAATCAGAGGACCATATGGGATGCTGAGAATCAAACCTGGTTGGGCCATGTGCAAGGCAAATGCCTTATCTGCCATATTATCTATGGATCCAGCCCATTTCTAGCATTTAGTATAGTCAGTGCTCTGGATTTCTCTCTCTAAACAGGTTTGTGGAGGTCCTTAATGGCGATTTGCTTCTACACATAAGCTCATTGATGGTGGGGCTGTGCCTTGTCTGTCTCCTATCCTAAATCTCAGAAATAAACATATCCCAAACTCTGAGCACGTGGGCAAGTCACAGCCTATTGACTGCCTTCTGTAACTGAACATGTACTGGGCAATCACAGAATCATAACAAGGTAAATTTGGTGAGGGCAGGACCATCAAGTGGCTTTGCCTCCAGGATAGATGGCAGACCATCACACCACCATGGCTCTTGGACCCAAAGGGGAGCTCTGACTTGTCAAGCACTGAATTCCTCCAGAAGGGAGGATGCTGGATGCTGCCTGATCCCATTAGGGTGAAAGAAATCCCAATTTCAGAGAAACAGAGGGGACATCACAGAGCAGTCCCCAAGGAGCAAAGCCTCATTCACTCAGGTTCCAGTAACAGGAGCCACTCTGTTAACCAGTGTGGAATATGGACATGAACATCTGAACTTTCATGGATCTGGTCAGAGAGATGTATCAACAGCATTTGTGTGCCAAGAGTTTGTTCCACGTAAAGACCTAGAGACTTGGTGATCAGTCTTTAGTTCAGCTTACACCCTAACCTCATTGGCAGAAAACAGTGCTGGTGTTTGTTTGTATGTCTGTGTGTTTGTTCATGTAAGGGTGTGAGTGTAAGCTCATGTTTGTGGAATTGTATTCATGCTTGTGTGAGTATGTTAATATGTACACATGTATATTTATGTGAATGTGTATATATATGGTGTTTGTGAGTGTTCATATGTGTGCACATGTATGTGTTATCTGTTCAACTCCTTTGCTATGAGTGAGCCATTAATCTGGAACTTGTACTTATATAGAGTAGTTATGTTTCTTGCAGGCCACACCAAGCATTCTCTATATAGGATGCTAGTCCAGCTACTCTATTTGGTTGGGAACAAATCTCTCTTGCCTGCTTGCCCTTCCTCCCAGAAGACTTTATCTCTATCTTACGAACAGTTGGATCCTCATACATTCATATAAAGAAACTCACTGAGCAACAAAGTGACAGGATCGTGGAACTGGGCCTGTAGGCAAGGGTCCCCGGAAAGGTTCTTTAGAGACTCTCATGTCAGAATTATTTGGATTCTTGAGTTCTGAAAGCAAGGAGCACTGATAGGCTTACTCTGAGTTTTGTAAGCAGTGATGTTTAGTGGCAGGGGTCCATTCAAAGTGGTGGTGTTTGAATGCTGATGTGGCCAGTTCTGCTCACCCAGTCCGGCCTCGCAGGCTCAGGGCTTATTTCCCTTGATGTGTACTGATGTCCCAAGATAGTTGGTATTTTTACTTTCTTGTCAAGGTGTGAAACGTTCTATCTTCAGGGTGTGTCTCATTGCTACAATTTCAAAGTGTCATATTTGATTGCACTTTTGAAAATAAAGTGAAGCTTTGTGGCTTCTTCTATGGTGGTACTTATGAAAACAAAACAAAATAACATCGTATCTCTGTTATCTTGTTATGAAGGCAAGGCCCAAATCAAGTGACAAAATATTTATTGGCAAAGATGATGACTATAGTAGGGCTATAGAGTTTTATTTCCATTGCATGTGAGAAAGTCTGCTAACTACGATTCTGTGAAATGTTTTCTCTGCTCTCTCGGGGAAATGACTTTCACAGGAGCTTGGCTTTGGAGAAAAGCAAGACAAATACTTACCTTGTCAAACAGAAACATTCCTGGGATGTTGGGCCTCTTTATAAATTATTACTAATCATTGCAACATACATCTCACATTCTCTGCTAATCTCTAATTTGAGGGTCTTTTTTTGGTTTTTGGGTCATACCCGGCAGCGCTCAGGGGTTACTCCTCGCTCTATGCTCAGAAATCACTCCTGGCAGACTCGGGGGACTGACCATATGGGATGCTGGGATTTGAACCACCGTCCTTCTGTATGCAAGGCAAATGCCCTACCTTCATGCTATCTCTCGGGTCGCTAATTTTAGGTCTTCATCCTTACTCTTACTCAATAAAACTCATAGTTCCTGTTCTTCCCTATCTGCTGATTGTAGCAACCGTACTTGAGAGTTGAGGAAGACATTTGACACTTACTTCAAGTTGTTTCACTTACAAATGTAGCTCCAAATGAGACTCTAGTCAATCAAATGTATCACAAGTCCAAGAAATAGCACTATTGCTTCTGAGGAAAGGACAGCAGGGAGATAATCAAGGCAAAGAGTAAATTAAAAAAGTTCTTAGTTTATACTGAGCAGTTGAAAACTATTTCTGACTAGATTTTGAAAGGCACCTCAAAGCATCATGCTTATTGTCTAATTGGATTGCTCTATTTGTAGGTTCATTTTATAGGAGAGAAATAGGAAGGCTCACACCAGGGAAATAGCACATACTGGGCTCTGAAGATCATAAAGCACCAAGCTGATACCAAAACTAGAGTATAGATTGTCTAAACTTAAAACATTTTTTACGAAGCAAAGAGAACAGAGGGGGTTGGCCACTTAAGTGACACATATTGGAACTCTAAGCCAACAAAAAATTGTATATATTATCATTGACCTTCAAAACTTTCCTCCTCATAATTCAAAACCCAGAGAAAGAAGTACATTATTCCTACTTGGAGGAGACATAGGTATGGGCACATTGCTGACTTCACAGAATAGTAACACTTAATTCCAATTGCACCTGATTTCCTGGTTTTCACCATTCCAAGACCCAGGGGCTTTATTAACTAGATGACAGCCTAGGCATTTATCTTCCATCTCTATTTCTGCTAAAAGATGGTTTAAAGATAGGCATCCACTCAATGACCCTAACAGTTAGGAAGAATTACTTCTTGCACATTTCAAGGACACTGAGATGAGTGTCCAGACAATACCCAAGACTATTTTGCAATTAATTAGAAGATATTATCAGATGTCTTGAGAAGACTCCAAAGGTCCCCTCTCATCCTCTTCCTCCTATCACAGGAAATCTTCCCTGTGTGCCTGCCACACCATTTTGCTCATGTGGTCCTTGGAAAATGCAATGGACATTTTCCTCCATATGACACACTCCTTTTACCATGGTTAGAGGGTCTTTAATAGAATGCTCTTTCCTCCACCCTCTGAAACTTCACCTTTTGAGCTGTGAATGCTCCTTTATGATTTCATTCTGCCTTCTGGTGCCTTCCCTGTGTTTATTGGGGAAATATATTAGTCTCTTAATTACTGATGCCAACCCCCTTGGCCTACTAGTTTTCTTGTTCTCTTATGAGGATAGTTTTGGGCCATACCCAGCAGTAACCAGGGGCTAATTTCTGTCTCCGTGCCTCAGGAGAAGAGATTGTCAATACTAGGGAGAAGCATATGAGGTGCTGGGAATGGAATTGGGGTCAGTGGAATACAAGGGAAACTCTTAACTCTAGCATTATGGCTTCCTTAACCCATCTCTTATTGATCAAAATACCCTTTACTCCTACTCTCTCCACAATCACCTCAGAGAGCCACTTGGTGCAGCCCAATTTTCTCTTTGACTTAAATGCCCATGGCTGAGTTGGTCTATTTGTCCTGCTTCAACTGAGCCCACATTAACCAACATCTAGGGGCTTCCCTGGCCTCAACGGCAGTCTCAGCAGAACTATGGGCCCAGTAGTGGGCTACAGCATCTGCTCCCTCCTTGAGCTTGGTCAGGCACCAGTGTCCCAGCTGAGAGCTGGCTTTCTTCAGGCCACTGACCTCAGAAGCCGCATTATCAGGAGAGGGGCCCCAAAGAATGATCCAGAACAGGCCACAACCAACTTGCAACTGTCCCTCAGAACGCTATAATTTTTTTTGCTTCCACCTGCTTTTTTGGGCCTATTGGGTAGCGCTCCTTTTCAAAGAAGGAACAAAAATGCAGGTGAGAGGCTGGGTTGGCCACTTTGAAAATGAGTCTTGAGAGAGACTGAGTGACATTTAGAAAGTTGGTAAAAACACCAGTCAAAGCGGCATCTTAAAAAAAAAAAAAAGAGACAGAAATGATTGTGGCTGCTTTCTACTCCACACAGCCACACCTGTTTTCAGAAACCACTGAGCAAACGCTCACAGCTAAACAGAGATGGTAGGCCCGACAGTCTCTAAGGCAACAAGATACAATCATCACTCCACATGCAAGAAGTAGAAGGGGGCATAGAGATAAACTCAGAGCAAAGCTTTCTCAGGTCTGCTCAACCATGGGCAGCAGCTGGAAAAGCTCAAGTTCACTCACATCTAGTCTTGAATCCTAAAATCACCTTTAAGGAATTGGGGTCTGCAGGAGAATCTGTATTTATGCACTCAGCAATAATTTTGGGTGTTAAATCCAAATGGGCTTCTGGGGGCGAGAACGGAGATGAGTTTTCTCTGTGCTCTAGTTTCTAACCCTTCCTGGCCATACCAAGTGTTCATGTGGAGGTGCAGTTGTTAGGACCCCCAAGAGATGGGGTGTTATGAATCAGTAACTTTTTCTACTTTGACTCTCTAACAAGTAGGTTGGTGAGTAATCCAGGAAGGCAATAAAATTATTAAGAAATGATCTATAGGGGCCGGGCGGTAGCGCTGGAGATAAGGTGCCTGCGCTAACCTAGGACGGACCACGGTTCGATCCCCCGGTTCCCCAAATGGTCCCCCGTGCCTGCCAGGAGCGACTTCTGAGCAAATAGCCAGGAGTAACCCCCAAGTGTCACCGGGTGTGGCCCAAAAACCAAAAACTAAATAAATAAAATAAAATAAAATAAAAATAAGAAATGATCTATAAGTTTAGATGTCAAACCCATAAAATTACAACCACATCCCTGCTTTCTGAGCACTTCTGATGTTACAGAAGTTGAGAAACATACTTTTGCTTTGGGTAATTTTTCCAACTTTTGAAGTTGACCAGGATAAAAAACAAACAAGCATTTTTTAAGAAGGGGGTTTCTAGGGAAGCCCTAGGAGATGCAACGGAGGCATGAGGCTCCCTTTCCTGCTCACACATTGGGGTCCTAAATGCCTGTGTCCTCTCACCCCTGGTCTCAGACATGGAGGGCCATCCCCACCCTTTCCAGGGATCTGGTCTGTGCATCCATGGCTGCTGAGGAGTAACCAATAAATTGAATCATTATGTGACTTTGAGGAGAAAGGGCTACAAGACAGTACAGGTAAACTGAAATCCCAGGAATGGGAAAACAATACAAAGATGGTCTAATTCATGGATTTATAAACCTTAGGAAAATGATTTTAAATGCTAATGTTAAATACTCATGTATTATAGTTTGATTATAAATAACAACTATATAAATATTTAAATGATTCTCTTGAATAGATAATCACTCTCTTTATGAAAAGAACTTATCAAAATAAGAATCATTAAGCAGAGCTAATTGAGGAATGAAATGTTCAGAATGGATAAAAGAGGTAAAGAACCACACCAAGGATTGGAGAATAGGCATGAATTATGAATGCTACATTTATCTTTTTTTTTTGGGGGGGGGGTCACACCCGGCAGTGCTCAGGGGTTACTCCTGGCTCCATGCTCAGAAATTGCTCCTGGCAGGCACGGGGGACCATATGGGGCACCGGGATTCGAACCGATGACCTTTTGCATGCAAGGCAAACGCCTTACCTCCATGCTATCTCCCGGGCCCCCACATTTATCTTATATTTATTTTATATTTTGTCAAAAATCCAAATATGCAAAAGACCAACCCCAAATTACAGTCCTATTAACAAGAAATAAAAAAAAAACCCTTTAAGAATTATATGTCCTTGGGCTTTGTCTTTCTCTTCAAATATTAATATATACCACACATACCTATATACATATATACATATGCACATTTTAAATGGTTTGATATTATGTTTATTGTTTTGTGCCTTGCCTTTTCACTTGACAACCTACCTACATATTTGTTTCCCTATTATTGAAAAATCCTTAATTTGTGTACATACCTTTTGACTGTACCTTACTTCAATATATTATGTGTCATATAATTGTATATTGATAAACAGGCTGGTTCCAGTGGTATTCCATTGTTTCTTGTCGTATTCTTGCGATTAGTCTTGTCATTAAAGACCTCTATTATTGTCTTCTAAGAAGTTTATGCAATTTATTTATGTGCTGGTAGCAGATAAATAGGTCTCTTATCTCAAATTTAAGAGGAAGAAAGACAAGAGCTGAAAAAATGAACTTACAGGAAACCTCAGTGGTAGGATCTCCTTGTATTTAGGCCAAGGTTTTTGTTTTTGTTTTTGTTTTTTTTTTCTTCTTCTTTTCCAGGTCCCTCATATTTTGGTGAGCCTATGCAAACAAATGCCACTCTAACACCATTTTTTACTATATTCCCTTGACTAACGCTTAAGAAAAACAACCCACTGAAACTTTTGAGGATAACTTAAACTAATATACTTGTGCATGGATATATAAAAAATGTACTTTGCCTTCAAGTTTAAGGAGTTACGTAAATCTTATGTCTTTAGATTATATTGTGTGCTGCTAAGAAATAGTATGTACTGCAATCCCGGGATTTGGGGGACAAAGTAATTGTACATGGATTCTGTTTTGTTTTTCTTAATGTTCCCTGGCTGAAAGTTCAAGACTGGGATATCATCGATGGGACTACTCAGAATTCTGTTTATGCATGATTGTCCTTCCACTGTAACTTTACCCTGTCCTCTTTCTTTGCATCTCTGTTCTCATAATCAAAAATTAAAAAAAGAAAAAAAAGAAAAAATGAACTTAAATATTTCTAACAATCTTAGAACCTTTGCAGTTAAAACACAGAGTTAAAAGTAGCAGCTAATAATTCATCAGATTTGTCTACATGCTTAAGTATCCTGAATTGATTGCATGATATGCAGCAGTTTTTATATAAGACTTAGAATCCGGTTATGATAGTATCAGCTGAGGTTATTTTATATAATAAAGAGATAAATGAATATAATAAATAACAAGGAAAACATCTCAAAAGTGAATATCTTGATTTTAAAACGTTGACATCCAAAAAAATCTTAGTGAAAAGAATCAAATACAAGACTGTTTTCTATCCTTTTTTTTAGCTTCTGATTGAGCCCTTTAGCTAATTTTATCTCTGCTGGACTTCCCATCTGCATCTTGTCATGCTCTCCACTCGCAAAACTATCCTATCTCTTCTGTCCTCTTCTTCTAGGAATAGCATGATTATGAGTTTGTTTAGGACACAAAATTCTCAAGGGCAAAGCTGCCTTATTTGGGTTATTTTGTTTGGAGCAGAAGAAAGTAAAACACTCATACCTCAAACTCATCCATCTGTTTTTCAAATTGGTTGGCCCAGAACAAATTGGTTGGTGTTCACAACCAGAAAAATCACTTCCTATAGAAGCCCAAGTCATGTAGAATCAAGAGAGCCATCTTAAAAGGCAGAAAAAGCAGTTTTTACACCCAAAAGTTTTCTGGTGGGCCCTGCCACTGAATTCCTTTGGATGATGATGGTTATGCTATCCCCTGATGACCAAAGATCATGTAGAGATAAAATATGGCATAACTCTTACTTGAAAGTGCCCCATTTGTAAAGAAAGGGGACTTTCTTATTTCAAGAATGTTTTATGGTTCTAGGGGCCATTTGAAGTAAGCTCTTCTGTCTGGTCCTTCACCCTGTACTGGCTTTCTATAGGAGGAATGACTCTAAGATATCCTAGTTGGCCTCCCTAAGTCTGAGTTTTAGATTCTACAAGGACCAGCAATATAACCTTGGCTAATCTTTTAACAACTGTGTGCCACTCTTTATTGCCCTAAAGTGGGCCATGGAAGCACTAACCACTTAGCATTTACTATGAGGATTCAATTAGCAAATGCTTGTAGGGTTTTCAATAGTACCCACCACAGACTCAACACTCAGTAAATATCCAGGCTATCATAACTGCTACTCATTCTGACCTATATTGGGGCCTGAAGCTCTGGACAAACTGTCACCCTAGACTTGAAGCTATTTCACTCCAGCTTTGCTGCAAGCTGTAACTCTAAACCCTAAAGTGGTTCAAGGCAATAGCAAAGACTGTGGGAAATTCGTAGAGGGCACCAGAAAATCATTGCTCTCATGGAAACCTCACCAGTCTTTCTCACCCATCAGCTCAAGACAAGTCCATGGGATAATAAGAAAAATTCAGGCAGTCAGGGACAGAGAACTGAGGGGCACCCAACTTGGCAACAGACTGGTTCATGTGGCTCAGCTTCTGAGGCTCAACCTTCATATCCCCATACCACCTTTCTTCTGTGACTAATGAACAGACCACAAGCATGTGCATGCTCACTTCTCTCACCCACTTAAAGGACCCTAGTGCGACTGGAGTGAGCTGCTTTCTTGGGTCAGATGGGTGGTCTTCCTGATTCCATGCTCTGGAAGACCAGAGAGGAGAAGGAAGCTTCAATGTAGGTGAAACTTAGTCTTTGCTGGATCTTAAACAAGGGTGCAATCTCCCTCCATTTCCACCAGACACAACACTGGCTCACAGGACCATGTGGCCACTGTGGGAGAAAATTGTTTCCTTCTTAGGCCACATGACATCAATTGTATTTAGCCATAATCTCCCCCCGTTGTCACTCCAAATACATGGGAGGACATTTTGTTTCCAGATTGGTAGAGACAGCAATATGTTGATGGCAGAGCTGCCATGGTGTCAGAAAGTACAGATAGACATTCCAATCTTGCCCTTGCTGGCAGGCAGGGTTTCTGTCTCTGCTCACTTGTGTGCAAGTTACTTTTGGATGGTAAAGAAGGAACAATCAGTGTTGTTCTACTTCCAGGCAGACAGTTTAGGAGTTGAAGTGGGGGTTCTCTTTGCCAGAAGGAAAGGGGCAATGGCTTTCCAGCCAACCCTCAGAGTTCATTGGAACAAGGGAGTCACTCAGAGGAGCACCTCTCTCCTCAAAGATTCTGGTTTCTACATTCTTTAGTAGTGCCTTCATGAGCTGCAGTAGAAGGTGATGGATGATATCTTGCTTTTGAGCTTGAGTTCCTAACATGCTAACTCTGAATTTTGCTGAAATCCAGCCTCTTTAAGCTTGTCTGTCCATCTTGAAAAAGGAAAGGGCGGGCTCCCCTAGTCCCCAGCTGTGTGTGAGGATTAGAGGACAGCACAGGAGATGTATTCTGTAGGTGTGAGGTATAAAGAAAACATTCCATTGCTCTTGCTGGTGGCTTTATCAAGAGAAACAGACATCAGAAGCTTAGGTACAGGTTCTCTCCTCCCAAACAATTTGGAAGATGAAATTGGGTGACCTAACAATGTTGGAGAGAGTACAGATGTAAAAAAGGTGCAGGCCTTGTATGTGGCAGACCCTAGCTTGGTCCCCAGCATGGTACCACATGGTTCCTTTAGTATCCCTGGATATAGTCTTTGAGACCAGAGTATTGTGGGACAGCAGTAGAGGCCTCAGACATGGCAGCACCTGAAGACCTTTAGGTTTGGATAGTGGAGAATAGCATGGAGTGTACCCTGGATTCCCTAAGCGCCACTTGGGAAGCCACTCCTGAACAAAAAAGAATAATATATCATTAGGAATGAATGTTTTGTTCCCTAAACATTAAAGTCTTGCTATTAGGGAAGGTCATATGAGGTACATTTAAAATCAGGTCACTTTCCAGACCCTTGAAGCTGACCTCTCATCTACCCTCAGTCTTCTGACCTCACCCTCACCCTTGTCGCTCCTGAGTGACCCCTAAGCTGCCAACCAACCTTGGACCCTGAGTGTCTGTGCTAGGAGTTTCTGCTCTTGATAAAGCAGTTTGTGAATCCTCTTTCTCTAACCTTGGAAAAAGCACTGGGCAATATCCCTCTGATATTTGGGAGTGCTTAAAATAATGAGGCGCTATTTCAGTCCCACCCTTTTTTGTTCTAAAGATAGAAGTCAAGGTCTGCCCATCCTTAAGCCCCTTAAGCCCCCCCCCCCAAACCCAACATTAATCTTCATTACTCTCTGGAGAGGTCTGCAAAGGCTTAATTGGGGACTTGAGACATGAATGTGTAAACAATTAGCAGAGACTTATCCAAGGTCACCACATGAGGGAAGTGGGGGGAAGGGAAGGTAGTTTTAGGGATGGGACTGGGCAGCAAGGAGTTCTGGGTAAATGCTGGCAGGACCAGTGCTTACAAGAGCAGATGCGTTTTCAAGCCTACACCCACTACCCTCGACTATCTATTCCTATCTGTTTTCACTATGTGGCTGGGGCTCCAGCATGATAAGGCCTCCCATATGGTACTTGTATTAACATTAAAGAATAGCCATTGTATTGTGTATACTATCACCGTAGAAATATTTACTTAGCTGAATGCAGACGCCCGGTCAAGTACGGTGATTGAAAACAAGCTAATCATAAAAACCATTCAAACTCAAGTCTATTTATAAAATCCGTTTCACTTGTGCCAGTTAAGTATAGGCTTTGTTCTAAACAAACACACGCAGGCCTTCTACACACCCAGA
>PVKC010040878.1:0-12338 GCA_004027635.1 Crocidura indochinensis | reverse complement strand
TATATATATATATATATATATATATATATATATATATATATATGTTCTTTAAAAATTCCAGCTAAAGAATGGTTAAAAAATAAGGCATTAGGGACCAGGCGGTGGCGCTGGAGATAAGGTGCCTTCACTAACCTAGGACGGACCTTGGTTCGATCCCCGGTTCCCCATATGCCCCATATGGTCCCCCGTGCCTGCCAAGAGCGACTTCTGAGTGAATAGCCTGGAGTAACCCCTGAGCATCACTGGGTGTGGCCCAAAAACTGAAAAAAAAAAAAAAGGCATTAGACCAAATTCTATCTTAATTTCTTTCCTAATGAGCTAATAAGTTACTCTTAAAAATGTAAATATTGGCTGCTCATTCTGATGCAGTCTTAGTTCAAAGATGATAACCTGCTTTAAAAACTGCTTTTTGGTGCACACAGGCAGGTGCTACCCGAAATCCACAATACCTGAAGGACGGGGACCTACTCAATACTTTGTAATCATCTCGCAATCTAATGAAACGGAAGCGCATTTCATCAGCAATGAAATTCTTCAATGACTGCTAAAATGAGAATCAAAAAATTATTATAATCTAGTAGTTTGGCTTGCAGCAAGCATTAATCAGAAGTCATAATAAATCCACATGCTTCCTCAGACAGCACATTAGTCAAAGCGTTTTCTGGGATAACGACATTGACTAATGGGCTCTGAGTTGAAGGGTCAATCATAAACTCATCAAATGCTTCATTTAATTTCTTAATTTGGACAAACACAATTTGTTTATGGGAAAGATATCAGGTGTTCGTGAATGAATAATGGCTACGAAACCAAACTCCATTAATCAGCTCCTGATTACAAATGACTTAGAGATTGTTTATTCTAATTTCATTCATTTGGGTCAACAAAGAAAACATGAGCAAATGAAACCATTAGGAAAAAAGTGGCACACTGATTCCTCCAGATTTAATAAGGCCATGATAAATACTCTTTCAATAACTGTATCAAAGAAACTTTATTACTCAGGTTGATACCAGCCCTTTTTACAACCAAACTCTGGAGGCCTGTGATTTACAAGGAGCTCAGGTAAAAAAACACAAACACAGACACAAACACAGCTCATCCTGTACTGTGACCAGCACAGTCCCAAACTCCTTGGCTGTTGGACCCCTGGGCTATATCCATGACCTTATCCGCTGTTCCTGCACCAGCTTTGCTGACCACAGAAGCTTCACAAGCCAGCCAACAGGAGACTCAGAGGATCTCGGTTCACCATGCAGTGTTAGACCTGCCCTGGTTAGCAGGGCGGGCAGAGAGACCCAGGAATTTTCACAGCTCACCTTAGCCTAGTTTGCTTTGACTCAAATAAACTCTAAGGAAAAGAGCTCTGTTTTGCACATGAAGCAAATGGGGTCCTGGGCAGCAGCCATGACATTAGTCAGCAGAAGCCCCCAAATTCTGGTTCATCAAGTATCTGAAATTGCTAATGGAGACATGGATTGATAGGTATGAAATGAGCCCCAGCACAGGACATCAATGCAGAATATCTGGGTGTCACTGATCACATGATCTGCTTAAATACTGGGAAAATCTATACCAGAGGAAAAAGGAACACAACATTGAATTTAAGAACAAGGATCACTTCTGATGATGCTTAGGGTATCCTACGGGAGATCGAACCCGAGCCTGAGCACTGGTCCCCAAACTGCCAGTCCAACATACATACAAATTACTTTTGAAGGCCTCCCAAGCAGTGCTCATGGGCCCAAGAGTCATGTCCAGTGACAATGGCCAGCTCAGTACAACAGGAACCCCAAGGCCATATGTGATAGTCCTAGAATGCCTCCTGGGTCCTAGATATGCAGACACGTGCCCATGAACCCTGAGTTATCTCCCCAACCCACTGAATATCTTCAATCCACATAACAGAAAACAATTATAACTAACTACAGCATGGTATGCTTAAAAATGAGTATTATTCAAGGCCAGAGCAATAGCACAGCAATAGGGCATTTGCCTTGCATGCAGCCAACCTGGGACAAACCCAAGTTTAATCCCTGGCATCCCATATGGTTCCCTGAACTTTCTGGGAGTGATTTCTGATCACAGAGCCATGAGGAATCCCCGAAGTGCTGCTGGCTGTGGCCCCAAACCCAAAAATAAATAAAATAAAAGAAATGAATATTATTTTGCTTCTCCTCCATTTTAAAAATGAAAATAGCCTACAATTATATTGGATAAATTCTATATGGCAAGGTATGCTTATAAATGAGAGTTATTCTATGTACTCCATTAAAAAATGGAAATGTCCAACTATTTTTTTTTTCTGGTTTTGGGTCACAGTGCTCAGGGGTTACTCCTGGCTTTATGCTCAGAAATTGCTCCTGGCAGGCCCGGGGGACCATATGGGGCACCGGGATTCGAACCGATGACCTTTTGCATGAAAGGCAAACGCCTTACCTCCATGCTATCTCACAGGCCCCATAAATGTCCAACTATTATATTCACAATTATACAGGATTAAATTCTTTCATCCAATCAACTTGCTACGCACCATTTATTTTCCAAGGCCTTTGATGTCCATCTCCAGAATCTCTCTGGATGAGAATAATCAAGACCACTTTTTACAAAATAATTAAAAAAAAATCATGGCTTGAGCAGCTTATTAGATAACTATAGCAGACTCAGGATGCTGACTAGATGAGCCCCACGAGAACTGACTGATTGTCTCCATAAAGGAACAGTGATCAGGTACTCACAGGGGAGACGGACACCAAGACAATACATTCAAGCTTTCAAGTCCAAGAATCAAATTTAATTAGTTTAATGGCACTTTCTTTCAGCACCCATCCTCACTCAGTAGTTGCGCTGACTCACACTATTAGTACCCATTCAATGCCCACTTATGGAGCCTCAGTGTGGACATGTACTCCATGTTCCAGGCCTCGGTTTACAAATACTGCCCTTCACTGGACCAGACAGTGGTTACAAGTTAACACAAAGGAACCAGAGATCAGAAAGTGCCACTGACCTCCAGGGCCACAACAGAGGTAAAGGCAGGGCACCCAAGAGGAGAGGAGTGACCTTGGTAAATTGAGGCAGAACTTTTGGCACAGTGAAAGTGCAATTTTACTACATAACCATGGACTCCCAACAAAGTTTACAGAATACCCCACTCCCAAAGAACAGATCATGTTTGAATGAACCTTATTTATTCTATGTCTCTGCAGAGACATACAGTCAAGAGACTACAGAGCATTAAGAAAAAGCACAAGCAAAAAACGTTTCTTCACAAATTAAAAAAAATTACTTTAAATTTAAAAATATACATGCAAAAATATTTTTAATAAATTAAATTTTTATTAAAATCCCTTGTCAGGTACAATAGCCATTATTGATTAGTGCTCTGTATGCATCACTTAGAATATATTTCTATAGAAATATTAATTTTTGATCAAAACTAAACTAAGGTCTAACCTTCAAACTATTTAGTAGTTCCTTTGTTGAATCACTAATTGAAAATGTTTTTCCACTTCAACAAATACACTTTGTACAACTTTTTAAAAGAAGAAAAAAAAACTATTATGTGATTCTTCTACTCATGAGCAAAAAGAAAAAGGGGACCAAAAGTCCCTACCATCAACTGTCTTTTTTGGCTGCCACCCTTTATTTCAACACTCTTACTTACATTCACACAAAACTGAATTCACAGGAATTGGATTCTCTAAGGAATATGTTTTTTTCTGATTGTGCTAAATAAACCAAAAAGAACTTCCGCACGAAAGCCAAACAAAATTTTAAATAATATAGAATGACAAGAGAATTTAACAGTCAACATTAAATAAACACCAATAAAGGATTTTTAGAAGAGAGAGGATTATTTGATTGGTTGCCATCAACTCTTTGTTAATTTAGAAGATGCTGAACTCACACACAAAAAGGTCTACTCTATTTAAACAGGTTTTTTTTTTTTTTTAATGAAAGAAAAAAGAAACCCCAGGGTCTAAAATGTAATGAGTGATCCTATTAGTTCCACCAGACTAAAATCATACAGTCTACGTATGTGGTCTTTCCAAACACATCTGTCACGAGCCACTTTTACATTAGAAAATGCAAAATACTGAGCACTGATTTACTAGATGAGACCTGGGAAAGTATTCATCATCTAATTCCCCCAAGAAAGCTCTCTTGGAGAATGGTAGGCGATGGGTCTTGGTTGAGCATTTTCAGAAGCTATTTTAAAATAAAAAGCCATTATAAGCCAAGTGAAAAAAGATCCATGATGAAGCAAAGAGATAAAACAGAAAACAAAAGAAATTTTAATCAAGAGTTTCTTTTTTAAAAAATATTTAGTCATCATGGACTACAAAGTTTTCATGACTGGGTTTTGGGCATACACACAACAATTTATTCCTCAGAGTCCACTTTCCTCCACTAATGCCCTCAAAAGTGTTTTAAAGTATTTTTTCTGGCTTATAAATATAGATTTAAAAGATAAATATGGATGAAAAAGAGTAGGAAGTGAAAATGTGGTACCACATAGTAGTTGCTCAATAAAAACCTTGTAATTCTTTTTAGTAAATTTCTTAACTAGTGTTATTTTACTCATAAAATTCTTTTATAGGAAGAAAAACAGCTATCTTGCCAAAATTTTTAATGGTTTGAATTAAGAAATATTCAAGGGCAATTATATATAGTCTGCTTGCGATAAATTAACTGCTAGCACTGATTCTAAAACTGCTGAGAAAGAAACCCCATGCTTGACATAAACAAACACCCACATCTTATACACTTGTCGGTCATTCGCTAATGAAGTCTGGAGGAACAGAAATCTGCAGACACCCAAGCGAATCAGCCACTGTAAGTGACAGAAGCTCTTCTAAATCCTCTGTTTACACTGGGGATTAGCCGAGTGGATTCGGTGCTGCAAACTGAACAGTCATGGTCAGGGGAACCTGCCCCCCGTCAGCCTGCAAGGCAGTGGGACAAAGACTGGCCGTGGTAGGAAGTGACCCAGAAGCAGGTCCCTCCCCGGGAGCCGCACAAAGCCGGGCTGCCTCACAGAGACTCCATCTGACCATGAGCTGGCCTGGAGGCCGGCCGGGAGGCCTAATTACAGGCCTACAGAGCCCAATAACAAAGGCTGGAGGGCTTTAGCCTGGGATGATGCGCTTTATACTGACTTGAGAGAGTCCATATAGAGGACCCCGAAGAAAGAGCTTTAGCTTTAATTCTCCCCAGAGATGCCGCATTGTACTCCGGGCTGGAAAGCCCACAAGCAACATGCTCCAGCGAGGCTTAGCCATGCCACCCTCTCAAAATTAACATTCGCCCGCGGTCTGCTCAACATCTGCTCAGGCGCGGCTTGTCCGGCGGCACTGGGGGTGCTGGCACACACACTGGGGGTTTCTTCAGACTAAATATCATTAGGGGCAAAGAACAGCCACGTCTCAGCGCGCAGACAAACGATGCACACGTTGGTAAAGCCCCTGCTTCGTGTGGGTCTCTTCAGGGAGCACCCACCGCTCCTTCAGGATTAAAACAGAGCCCCCTACCAACAGATGCAGCTTGAACAAGGGGGCAGCAGAGGAGCAGAGGCCATGGCATTTTACATGGAAGCAGCTCTCAACGTCTGTGTGGAATGTCCAGTGCTTAGAGAGCATACGGTGGATGGGAATAAAGTTCCAGACAAACGCCCTCCTGGGCTGAGCTACCTGTGTCCGTTGGCTTCTTTTACAAGCACGTGGAGATCCAGGGGGGAAGAGGGAGCCCTGGCCCCCCAGTCCTCTCTCAACCTCATTGGGCATGTTCCTGGGCATGCTCATTGAGCAGGTCTGGCCTGCCCCAACACTTGGCTCTATTGGAAACAATCCTCAGGTACGTTCTACTATGCTGTCAAAATGCTAAGTCTGGGCTTGGCGAGGTGCCCAGGTCCCTGTCTCTGCAGTTGGCAGTGGGTTTCAAACTACCTATCTTGATAACACCCCCAAATGGCCAAACTATGCTTCTTACCAGGCTCAGAGCAAAGTGATGACTGGGTGCGCGGGAAAACATCTTTAAATTATAGTAACTTGATTGAGATTCCTCAATCAAGCTCAAAAATGTCAAGAAAAGAAGCAATCCTTGACTTTCCTGCAGACACTCATCAGTAGCCAGAGACACAACTGTCCACTCTGTGTCCACTCTGTTTGGGCAGCAGAGCTGTCCATGCATGCCGTGGACAGTGCTACATTATCCAGGCCACCTTACCTGGGGTCCTGGGGATCACGAGCACTAGGGGAGGGCCACAATGGCAATCCAGGTTGGACTTGACCTCCACCACACCATGCAGTGTACGCCCTAGGAGTTTGTCCTGGCCCTTGAATCAGACATACACGGCTCACTCTGACTTGCAGGGAATCCCAGTCCATACATGGCCAAAGAACTGGAATGCAGAGAGGTACTCAGAGTTGGCCCCTGCGCGTGTGGCACACCTGGACAGAGTATCGTGTACTAGCGTGTGCCCACACTGCATTATTTCCAGTCACATGTGCCTAAGAAGCTGCAGAAATACAGGGGCCCACAGATCCTCAGCAGTAAACCTGGCACATCACACTCAATTCTTCAGTAATTGAAAACATAAAAATAATGAACTCTCCAGTAGTTATGAAAAGAGAGTATTTCCAGACTAAAACTTTTTAATCTCACTATTATGGATTACAAATCTCATTTTAGAGTCAATGGTTTGCTGAAGACAGAAAGAAGCTATCTTATCGTGAGCCATGGCCTAACAAAACAAAGCATGTGCTTTGGCATCACTCTCTGACTCCCTCTCTCTGCTCAATGTTGACTGACTTAGTCAATGGACGGAATTACTTCAAGAGGGACGAACAGTTGGATGTTGAGTCCTGGTTGTGCCACTTATTAGCTATGTGATCTTTTAAGCTTTCAGGATTTCTGTAAAATGGAGTTAATTAGCTCTCCATGCAGTGAAGTGAGTAAGATGATAAAAGATCACAAAAGAGCTTTGAAAACTCTAAAGATAATAAAAAGGGCTACAGATATGATTCGGAAAATGAAGTATTAGAGATCTCATAATCAAGGTGACTTGCCTCAATGTACAAAATTCATTATTTATTCTTACTAACATCTAATATGTAATTTAAAGGAATGCATACACTTCTATTTTACTAAAAGCAAATTCAAGGGATTTTAGAGAAAAACAGTACAAGAAGGGTCAGGTTTTGAAGATAAAGAGACTTATGTTTTGGGAATATTTCTCATTTCACTTTTTTTTCAGACCCATGAATATACTTGTCGTATGACAAGAGCATGCTGGCTTTTTAAAACATTTCAGTTTCAAAAAATTAATAACTGTCATATGCCCAATATGGTTTCTAAATACTCCCAAATTAGATTAAGGTTCATGACATTCTGTTCTTACTGGTCCATGAATGACCAAATTTATTTTTAATTGAATCACTGTGAGACCGTTACCAGGGTATATTTTAAATTGTTGGGGGTCGGCCGCGTGCAAGGCAAATATCCTACTGCTGAACTCTATCACTCAGCTCCTACAAAGTTGTTAAGAGTTAAAATTCAATCATACAGTGTTTCAACACCATCCCTTGACCAGTTCCTACTTTCCTCCACCAGTGTTCCGAGGTTCCCTTCCTACCCCATCCCAGCTTGCCTCTACGGCAAATGCTCTTCTTTTTCTCCCTACTTCTCTCCCTCTTCTCTCTCTCTCTCTCTCCCTCCCTCTCTCTCTCTCTCCCTCCCTCTCTCTCTCTCCCTTTCTCTCTCTGCTTTCTTCTCCACTCCTCTTCCATCCCTCCTCCCCATCTCCCTCCCTCTTAGGCACTGTGAATCACAATATTGCTACTAAAGGGATATTATGCATATCACTTTACTTCTTTTCAGCACCCAGTTCTTGTCCAGAGTGATCATTTTCAACTATCATTGTCATAGTGGTCCCTTATCTACCCTAAATGCACTCCTTGCTCTTTGTGGCAGGCTTCAGACCAGTTTTGCTGGTCTTTGTTTCTATTGTTTTGGGGTATTTCTCTCGTACTATGTTGGGTGTGGTGATTTTTTTTTAATATCCTGTAAATGAGTGGTCATCCTACGTCTATCCCTTTTCCTCTGATTCTCAGAATGATACTCTCCAGGTCTATCCATGTATGAATGACCATATGACCATATGTATATATATATATTTGTTGTTGTTGTTGTTGTTGTTGTTGTTGTTTTTTCAGGCCACACCCGTTTGATGCTCAGGGGTTACTCCTGAATAAGCACTCAGAAATTGCCCTTGGCTTGGGGGGACCATATGGGATGCCGGGGGATCGAACCGTGGTCCCTCGTTGGCTAGCGCTTGCAAGGCAGACACCTTATCTCTAGCGCCACCTTGCTGTCCCCAAATGACCATATTTTTAAAAAGATGATTAATCAATAAAGAATGAACACTAGTAAACTTACTACCCAAATACAGAAGTTTTTGTAGAAAATCCGAATAAAACTTGGAATGAAGTTACCACGTCATGATCGAGAACAAAAATAAGTGGAAAATTCTCATCTCTTTCTTGCTCTATGTGACAATAAGGTTTCTAATTTCTTCCATCATTCATTGAGTTTATAACTAAAAAGCCAGATTATCATTCTGTATATTTTACTTTTAATTATATTTATATAGGCAATTTTCATATGCTTATTTTCATATATTTACTTTAACACCCAATAGAGAGTGGTATTTACAAGTTTGCTTTCAGTAATCAGATGTATAATTTTCCACCATGAATGCATTAATTAAAGATCAACAGCTAGAATTCCTTGCGGTATAAAACTACCGTAAGTGTTATGATCTGTTGAAAACATTAGGAGTTCTATATATGATTCCTGACCGTCAGATCTTTATTATTTTATTAAGGAAATAAACCTAGTCAGGAACTAATATTGATATCACCAGTGAGGAATGTCACCACTATCTGTAATGGGAGAGGAGAAGAGGTCAGTAAGAAGAGGGGACAGAGGGGAAGGGCCAAGGAGATATAGATAAACTGGTAATATGAAGGAATGATAGAGCTAAATATCCAAAATACAGAGTTAACAACACTGAAATCATGAGACTTAAATGTTAATAATTGAATTACAAAGGTGTCTGTCAGGATGCAGGCTGGTGGGGAGAGTAGGGAACACTGATGAAGGGATGTTGACATTGATGGTGCATAAAAACTAGCGTTTTTTTCCTCCTGCCCAGGAATCTTTGCTTATGATTTTTTTTCTTCTAGAAAGCTCCACTTCATCCTCTTTTTTCCAAATCCTTCAAGATGCATCTCAAATAAAATTTCTGTGATTCCTTCAGCCTTCCCTAGTCTTTATTCTCCTTTGAATGGTTTTATCTTTGTCTCTATAGGTACACCTTTTTTCCATTTAAAAAATTATGAAAGCAAAATGATTTACAGAATTATTTTTAGTTGGGTTTTAGATATACAAAGTTCCAGCACTGATTCCACCGCAAGTTAACTTCTCCCAACACCAGTGTCCCCCCACTAGCATCTTACAGGATTTGGAGAAAAAGAGAATAGATGGAGCATTCTAGAAGAAAAAAATAATAGGCAAAAATTCCTGAGCAGGAAAACAACACAACTTACTCAAAGAACAGTGAGAAATGCAAAATGAATTCTCAGGAAAGATGCTAAAAACCTGGAGGGCTCCCCAGGAAGAACCTTGGAACCTTCAGCATCATGAGTCAAACTGATTTTCAAAGCACCTGAAAGCCATGGACTGCATATAAGTAGAGAAGTGGGGCAGCCAGCAGCACCAGGGGAAGACCATGAAATCAGGGCCAGCAAAGGCATGACTAGAAGAATTGTTTTGAGGAGCTCCAATTTGCCAGTTTCTGGAGAATCCCCAGCACTGGTAACATTCACCTTTACAATACCCCAATAAAGCCAGTCTTCCTTCCTGGAAACCAGGACACAGAGAATCCCCGTCTCGGAGCTCCTAACAGTAGCAGCTGAGCTATATGACATGTGTGGCCAACCTCTGTGGGTCTTTGAGTGCTGGTCAGGCTGGCCGTGTTAGTGGCCTGGGTGGGAAGCACATCCAATCGAATGGCCTGGAATGGGAATATTGGGAAAAGCCCAATAACTGGCAAATGGCCCCTCAATAATACAGGGATAACCCCCCAAAATGATCAAAATGTACTCAAACCAGCTCATGCATACAGATGATCACAGCAAACATCCGGGGTGGAAGCTGATCAGAGGTGCACAGACATACAACAGAGTATTATTCAGTCAGCAAAAGATATAGGATGGTGATCCATGCTGCAAGGTATCTTTGAACAACTCTTCTAGTGAAAGGCTGCACAGCTGATGGCTACATTTAAGTAAAATGTCATAGAATAGATAAATCCATTAGATAGGCAGATGATGGCTGCCCAAAACTGCAGGTAAGAAGGCTGAAGAGAAAATGCCTAGAAGAAATTCATCATCTTGAAATCAGAGAAATGTTCTCGAACTAGAAGGCAGAGGTGGTTACAGAGTACTATGAATCCACTGAATGGCACCAAATTGTTTCCTTAAAACTCTGTGATTTGTTCTATGAATTATGGGACTATACTACTATAAACATCAGGAACCCTGAATTTCAAAACTGAATTTAGCAGGCAAGGGACTTGGTGATGTAGGCTGGAAGTGACATGAGGGCAGGGGTAGGGTGCAGTAGGTGTTGTAACTAATACAGCAAAACCATAAACACTGGTAGTACTGTAAAAAAGAAAAATAAAACATGCACGATTTGAAAAAAGAAAAAGCAGGAATGATAATTATTTAGAAAATACACATGTCTGTCATATTCCTTTAGGGAAAAAATGTCCTGACTTTGCTAAGCAATAAATAAATATCAAATGCACAAAGCTATAGAATGAGTAAGAATGGAAGCAGACATAGAACATTCCAGTATTTATGCTATGTCTCTGGAGACAAGATATCAATTAAGACACGACCTATGGGTGAAGTGTGTGGCACCCAAACCAATGAACTCTAGCATGGGAAAGAGAATAAAAGGATAAATATAAAAATTTCAAAATACAAGCCATCACTTCTAGGTGAATCACTTTCTGTAATGTATTCAAACCCCAAAATGCCAACGTTTTAAATCCAGATAAATGAACTAATCATAAGTAACTTTTAATGGACAAAGAAGAAATCATGGTAGAAAGGGATTTCAATTGGATCATAGAATAAATCCTTAGCTGAGGTTATAAATTTCAAGATGAGTCCTACAAGTTCCTACACTTGTATACATTTGTGACCTCCTGTGCATTGGTACTCTGGTGCAAGAGTGGTAATTCATCTCATTTAAATTAAAGTTAAAGGTCATAAAATTTGGTTTCAGTTGCAGTTTGGCAATGGGCATGAAAAGAAAAAAAATTTCATGTAAACTGAAAGATTTAGCAATATAAAGTGTGAAAACAGAATACTTGCATTAAACCCAACATACTCCTACTTTAAATTCATGCTTGTACAGTGTTCATGATGTCCAATAGTTATATATTACCCAATCCTGTATTACTTGTATGTATGTGTCTTCAAGTAACACACCACCAACTATTGCCAAATGTTATTAATTAATTACAAACGGGTAAAACTGATGTTCAATCTAGTAAGCAGCAACCCAACAATGATTATATTAAACTCCCTTCAGGAATCACTATTGAAGGGAAAGACACTGTTATGACAGGATTTCTACACAGGAGCCTGACATAAATTGTTAGTGCTAACACCGCACTCCCAGCCTCAAGGATACCCCAGAAAGTAGAATCCCAATAGGCACCATACCTTCTCGGCCCAGATCTCTGTCTTCAGTCCCAATCTCTGTCTTTCTGTCTGCACTATGCCCTAGTGTAACTGTGCTGATCAGTTTGTCTACACCAGGCATTCTCAAACCTTTTAATCAGCGAACCAGTTCACTGTCCCTCAAATCACTGGAGGCTCGGATTTTAGTTTAAAAAATACTGAACAAATTCCTATGAATACTGCACATATCTTATTTTGAAATAAAAAAATGTGAACAAATACAATATTTAAAATGAAGAACTAGTGAAGTTAAACCCACAAACTTACAACTATTTCAATGGAAACTATAGGCCTGCTTTTGGTGGACCACAGTTTGAGGACCCCTGACCAAGACTGAGAGGTATCATTGAGAGAGAGAAGGAGGGGCCCGGGAGATAGCATGGAGATAAGGTGTTTGCCTTTCATGCAAAAGGCCATCGGTTCGAATCCCGGTGCCCCATATGGTCCCCCGTGCCTGCCAGGAGCAATTTCTGAGCATGGAGCCAGGAGTAACCCCTGAGCACTGCCGGGTGTGAA
>PVKC010040877.1:0-12251 GCA_004027635.1 Crocidura indochinensis | reverse complement strand
CAGTCCATTGGCTCTTAAGAGCTGGCTTGAATAAATGGAAGGTGGAGGAAAGGGGCATTGGTGGTGGGAATGTTGCACTGGTGAAGGGAGGTATTCTGTTTATGAATGAAACCCAACAACAATCATGGTTGTAATCATGGTGCTTAAATAAAGATTTTATATATTTTAAAAAAAGAAAGAGCTGGCAAAGCAAGCAGAGAGAGGGATCTAGGACTTATTCTTCCCAAAGAACAGGTTCTGCCCCATGTAAGGAAAGATGTGTGTGTGAGAGAAACATTGATACTGGCTGAGGGGTCAGAGGAGCCACAGAAGGCTCCAGAAAGGACTCCTGACATGTGACTGGAAGGAGGGTTGGGTGTATTGCTGATAGTCAGTGTGTGGAGCCAAGTGGTGCAGGCATGGGAAGTGAGTGTAGATCAGTGGTTGCTGCCAAGCAATTTTGTATGAGACATGGGGTATCTCAGACATGTTCCTGAGGCCTGTCTCATGGCACATAAATAATCCTGCCTCACAGGCCTGCTGTAGCTTTTATGCTCCAATCATGGAGCATGCAGAGACTCCAGCCTAGGTGAAATCTGGGTGGGCACATGCAGGCCTGGGTTTGGAGCCATTTGCAGAGATATAAAACATGAGAAGGGCAGTCCATCTAGGGAAAGGAGAAAGGTCTGACTGAGACACTGTAGCATGGAGTGAGGGTGGAGAGTGAAGGTGTGAGAGATGAGGGGTGTGAGAGCCAGCCTGAAAGGCTCCCTTTGTCTTCATCCCGTCTATAGTACAAAGTACTATGCACATAGTAGGACCTCACAAAGTACTTCAGAGTGAGTGGATTAAAGGGGTTGACTGTTGACTGAATGTGAAGCCAAGACTAGGAAAGGAGAGTGAAGAAAGAAAGGAGTTATAGATGATTAAAGCCAAGAATGAGTCATACCCAAGGGGCACAGCAAACAGCCAACAGATCCCAAAGAGCAAAGCCCCCACTCAGTCGGAAAACATGGCTCTCAGTGCTGCCTACACCCCCTTTCCAGATCGAAGGAACTTGGAGAGCTGTCTGCTTGGAGGCTGAGTTTGTTTTGGAGTTGCTAAGGACCCCAGCCCTAGAGCCAGAGTCCTAGGATTGAAATCCCATCACTAGCTCTCCAAGCTGTCCGAACCTATTTGTGTCTGTCCCCTAGAGTCACTGTGAGAGGAAACAAAGGACTCTCTGCACAGGCTTCCATCTTCCCTTCTCAGGGCCAACCCAGCATTACTTAGCAGAGGAGGGTACTGCAATTGTAGGTGGACAGGCAGGGGACAGCTGCGTGGGGGCCGGGTGCATGGGAATGTCTCAGGGGCCATGACTCCAGATGGCAGTCACTGTCTCTCTCTGTACCTTCAAACTGTCTCTAACTCTGCCTTCAAACTAGGATCCCAGCATAGATGGATGAGGCTGGCAGGTGGGAAGCAGCTTTTTGGGATAAGAGGGATAAAGAGGAAGTGTTTATTCGCTAAAGCGATTGCTCATGTGAAAGGGTGAGATTTCAGAGCTCTGAGAACATGGAGAGAAGGACCGGAGCTCGCAGATCATAGGTCCTAGAGGAAGTGCCAACCTAAAGGGAGCTGAGCAAACGTGCCCGGGCAGGGCTACAACTCGCCCCACATCCTGAATGCCCAAGGGGAGGTGGGTGGAATCACTCCAGAGCTCTGATTCTAGCCAATTGCCCAAGCAGATGGGTTCAATAAAGCCAATGGTTATTTACATCAATGTGGAGACTATGTGCGTTTATTTCTGGCTCCTGGGGTCTGGAAAGGAAAAGAACTATTGAAATGAAGAACGTGCTGAAAGGAGAAAATGGAGAATCTAATGAGAGAAAAATGTTCATACTTAGCACAAACCCTTTCATCTTCTGGGTGCCTCAGTGAGCTCAATGAGAGACTCTTGTCAGCTCCCCAAGGATCACTCTTCCCTATATTTTGGCTTCCATTGTGGTTCAGGGGAGGGGCAGGAATAGAAGAAGAGTAGAGGACTGCTTTCTAGAACTTTCAACCATTTGCCAGCTGGGCAGCAGCTGGTTCTGGGTAAGATCAGAACCAATCTACACTCCAGTTCTCTATCTATCATGAAGACAGGAGGCTGGGAGGGATCAGCAGGTTTCAATATTCATTGCTCCCAAGAGGGAATGTCCTTTGGTGGAGGGATCTTCTCTGAATCCTTAACTGTATACCACAGAGGGTCTCAACAGGATAATGTGGGTTCTTTCCCCAATGTAACTCCAGTTTAGCACCAAACAGGACTGAACACCAGGCTCTGAGGGGTTGGTAATAAAGGAATACAGCTTAATGCTGTTCTTGGTGTGGGACCCTTATGGAAAGTGGCTTTAAGCTCCCCAAGGCCCAAGGCAGCAGCAGAGTCAGACAGATATCATGGGTGTTAGTCCAAGGTAGTCAGTTAGTTAGCACTTGGTATCCTGCTTGAGGTTTAGACACATGATCTTTGATTTTTGGCCATTGATGGCCTGTGTATTGGGGGCTGATCCCTCCCTCTCCTCAGGCTGGGGATCTTTCTCACAGCCCACCAGTATTGAGAGCAGAACCAACAGGGAATCCCTTAAGCCTAAAGTGGTCATAGGAGTGAAAGGTGGAGAGGCCCCTGCAATCTCTTCACTTCTACTTTTCTCAGGGGAGAAATATTAACAGGGCTTTTAGGGTGGTTAGTCCTACTCAGGAGACTGGTCTACACAACCCTTTGGAGTCAGAACCCAGATCAGATCTGGCAGTGCCTCCAGCAGAGGGAACAGAGCTGTCAACTATGTCCTAGACACGTGGCCTTGAGCACAGGGCACTGGCCTGCTTTTATGCTGCCTCATAACCCCCTGGAATTACTAAGGGCTGTGAACTATGACCAGGTCTTTTTCTCAACCAGCATTACCTGAATTTCAATCCTTGCTACAAGGCCTGCTGTTGGGGAAACTAGTCTAAGATACTCAGTTCAGCACCCACTTCCTTGGCACCTACTAAAGCATTGATACCCACTGGGCTTTGGCTGAGGATCACATCAGAGGTGAGCTGAAGCTGAGCTTAAGGGATGGACTTGTGAACTGGCCTCCTAATGGGTGGAAGCATCCTCAGTGGGTGCAGAGAGGCATGAAGGCAACAGATCTCTCTGCAAGCAGCTTTCTACAAACTCCTTCAGTTTCTGCCTCTCCCATCTCATTGCCAAGTGTTATGAAACCTGCTTCTGCAGAATCTGGCACCAAGTATCTAGTTCCCTTTTCCATATCTGCTGTCATGGGTCCTGGGCTCCAAATGGTCTGTGTCTCCATGAATCTCCCTTCCTCATCCTAATGCAACTTCTTCAGTACTGCAGCTCTAAGGCATAGGTAATCAAAACATAGGGGCCCCAAACACTTCTTGGAGTCACTGAGCCTATAGGGAAGCAAAATAGCACAATGTTCAGGCCCACCACGATGCCCATCATTTCCTCACATCTTCCAGCCATGTAGTCTAGAAATACTAAGCATCTCTGGGTTCTCTGCATGTTCTCATGCATTTCCCATTGGCTAGCATATTTTCCATACTTTAATGACTTGTCAGAATTCTGAGAACTCTTCACTTGCATTCAAAAACCCTAACTGTGTCTGGCACTGACAACACCCTCAGCTTTGTGTTTGTACAGCTCTGTCCCTAGGTCACTGAGTGAACTCTTCTCACCTGTCTGTCAGGTGCTGTGGTTCTGTGTGTATTTATTTAGTGCCAGTTCCACTTGCCAGTCTGCATATTAGCTTGTTTTGTCTTCAGTGATGAAATTGTGAGGTTTTCTAACTAAGTGGTCCATGCCTTCCAGCAAGCACCTTAGTAGGGGTTGAGGGTGGGTGTTTAGCAAACCTTTATAATTCAAATAGAGCACAAATGAATTGGCTCCTGGGCAAGAAGAGAGTCACCTTGGGCCTCAAATCATCAGCTTTCTCAGCTGTGGAATTCAGTATCAAATGCACTTAACGCTAAAGCACGACTGAACATAATTTAATCTTTCTTGGATGATTCAAAAGCTCTCCAGGATCTTTAGTGCTGCGGGATCATCAGCTGGAGCATTCGTCCTTATTGTGAGGGGCTGCCAGTCAGGGAGTTGAGACTGATGGAGTTCTTGGAGAAATCCTTCTTTTTTTGTGTATTTTAAATCAACACTGCTCTTAAGTGTTTTAAACATGTATCTCATAATCAAATCTCTGATTAATGATTTCTTTCCTTTTTTTTTTTGAACCAGGCAGGTTAATTCTGGTGAGTTGTTGTGTGCACAATAAGATAATTAATAGTGGTTATCTATGCCCATCCATTTCAGTCTCACTCTGGTTGGCCACTGAGGTTTTTGTTGCCAAAACAATTACCCTGGTGTCACTAGGATTGAAAGCCAGCACAGGGCAAGAACTTAGCTTTCCTTGTAGTTAGATGAGGAGACAAAGATCTCTTGCTTCTGCCTCAGAAGCTGTTCTCTCTCTTCCGTGCAGAGCTGGTCAGCCAGATTGCTCCTGACTGCAGAACAAGGGTCTAAAGCTGGATATCAGCCTCACAATTACCATCCCCATGTTCGAAATCAACCGCTGGGCCCTTTCCAGTTTTAGGTCTGACACATGCCCAACTCAGCAGTCATGACTCCCATTTAAAACCCAACTGAGATTGGAACACATGTAAAGTTCCTGAATGTTCTTTGAGCCTTCAGACTCAAACCAAGCCAGGAAGAATTCTGACATGCTGCGAGGTCACACTGCACTCTGTGAGGTGTACCCCCACAAAGGTGATGGATGATCACAGTGTGTGGAGACATAAATGAAAGGCAGCCATGTCATAAGGTCAGGGCTCAGGAACCAAGAGGAAATCTGTTTCTCAATCAAAGGATACACCTGCCTGAACTAACTGTGAAGTGACTAGTGTTTTTAGAGGTGCACTTAAATTAATTCAAAATGTATATTGGAAATTTGGTGGACTATTGCTAAATATTTTCAAAAAGTATGATTTAAAAGTTAAGAGGAGAGATAAGATAGAATGCAATTAGTGCACAATAAAATTCCGACAAGGCAGGAAAGGAATGTTGAAAAAGAATAAAACAAGCAGTTAAACAGTATAAACTTTGTGAATATAATTCAACCTTATCAATAATCACTATATAAAATGATATATATGTACATATGTATATTTATATAGAAATGTATAATTATATATACAAATCTATCTCTATCTATAGATAGATAGAGATAAATAGATTCATTAAGAAGAAGTGCATAAAGCTTAATCCTGGCTTTATGCTCAGGGATCACTCCTGGCAGTGCTCAGGGGATCATATGTAGTACTGGGGATCAAACTTACCTAAGTTGACCACATACTAGGCAAGTGCCATGTACTATCTTGCTGGCCACTCAATAATCACTTTAAATGTAAAATATCTATCTCAGTGATTACTTCCTTAGAGCCTCTTTTCCCTACTAAGTCCATCACAACTTCTGGGTTTCAGGTCTTGGACATAGCTTTTGTGGAGGGTCACCCACTGAAAAGGGGGTTGCATTACATGACTGCAGCTCTAACAAAGGTCTCAAGATGCCAGATCTAAACAAAGGACCACTCTCTTTCTGTTATATGGCAAATTCATTTACTTCACAGAGATAAAAAATACATCAATATCCCATGATGTAACTAGATAGTCCCTAGTACACTGTGGATATTCTCCAATTAATAAGTAGATATGTGGGGAATTTCACTTCTTTCAAGAAAATATAGATGAAAATGAGTCTTAGATATTGTTTAGTCAAATAGCACAAAAGCCCACTGATTAAAAGACAGATAAAACATGTGAATCTACCATTTGATTCAAATAGAAACAGTCTAAGGAGTGTTGATGAGTGAACTAGCTGGCAGAACTCCTTAGGAAAAGAACATACTCTAAGAACCTGGTAAATAAAGATGTCTATTGGCTAAAAAAAAAATGTAGTCAACTAAATACTACTATTAAAGGACCACTTTTGCCACAGTGGATTAAAAAAGCAACAAGACCCACATCCATGATGTTTACAAGAATCTAGACTTTAAATACTAGGACTTGAGTTAAAAATAAAGGCACACAAGGCCAGAGAGATAGTACAGCGCTAGGTAATTTGCCTTGTAAGCAGCTGACCCAGGACCAACAGTGGTTCGAATCCCAGCATCCCATATGGTTCCCTATGCCTGACAGGAGTGATTTCTGAGCAGAGAGCCAGGAGTAACCCCTGGGTGCCACTGGATGTAACTCCAAAACCAAAATCAAAAGAAAAAGGCTCAGAGACTAGTCAGGCTAACGTAGTCTAGGATAGCTAGTTCAGACAAAAGTTGATTTTGAGTAAGGAAAATGATTGAGTAAAGAGAGATATTCCATGATAGAGATTTTTCCAGGAGTGAATATTTCCTAATAGCCTAACAAAATACAAGACAAAACATGATAGAACTGCCAGGACTAATAGGTCCACTTCCTACTTTAGCTAGGGACCTCAACACCCCATTTTAGAGTCATTGGTAGATCAAGCAAGCAGAAAATCAGCAAGAATACACTTGACCTTAAATAACCTGCTAGGTTACAAAGGAAACATATTTAACTGTGGACTTATATTTCATTAACCTCTTTATTTCCTTCACCTCTTTGAAATGTCTGAATTGGAATTTAATTTGGTTGAAAAAAAACTGGTTCTATTAAAGCAAATAATGATCCCATCTTTGGTTTATGAGACAGAAAATAATGGCATCGACATGACCTCTCATTTATATAATCACTGCTTTATTTCACAGTACCTTTATGTGCCTGAGTTTGTTTGAATCAGTACAGTCGCCCGCCTTGATCCACAGGAGATGCCTTTCCAGCCCCCCAATTAGATGCCTGAAATCTCAATAATACCAATACCTACATTTTTTTTACTCTACCTACAATTTCTCCTATACACCAACAGTGTTTAATTTATAAATTAGGCACAGGAAGAATTTTGAGTTACTATTAATAAAACAAAACAATAACAATAAGCTATATGAAAAGTGATATGAAAAAACTCTCAAGTATCTTTTTACTTATTGTGGGGCAGCCCAAAAACATGGTGCTCAGGACCCTCTTCAGGTTCCGTGCTTGAGTAACTGCTGATGGTGCATGGGGTCATTATACAGTGCCAAAAATCAAACTGGGGCTTGGTTGCATGCTAATCAAGCACTTTACATCTTGTACTAGCGCTCTGGCCCTCAAATATCTTGTATATACTACTTTGGGATAGCTGGAGACAAGGATTCTGACAACTCAGAATGTGACACTGCAGATGGCCAGTGTCAGTAACACAGAAGACAGATCAATCTGGAGTTTTCCCTACCAGTTTCTGGCTCACATGCTCCAAGAGCTGAAGAGATTAGCCAACTTGGCTGCATTTTATCCAGCCAGGAAAGAATGGATCTGAGTAGAAAACCCAAATTATTTCCATTCTTCCCACACCACATCTTCTACTTTACTAGATCTCTTCTCAAAATAACTGGGTTTGAGAGAGATTTCTTTGCAGGATGCTATTTTGGATATTATAGTCACTGCATTAGGGGATATACACCCCTCACCAACACACTCTAACAACATCTGTACAATGTGCCCTTCCAAAGATCTGTTTTTGCAAACAGCAGCTAGTGTTTATGAAGTCACTGGATCTGACAGAATTCTGTCACATATCACTGCTGTCTGCACACCCTCCCTCCTCCTTGTCCTCTGAGTCACTCCCTCCATCCCCACCTCCTACAGACACCACTCCCCCAGCCTGCCTCCCCCAAGGAGGGAGTCAGACAGCACTTTGATTCCTGTGTTTAGGAGTCAATCCTTGGGTGCAGCAGAAAGCTTTGGAAGCAAAGATACTGTCGTGTATGGTATTTATATCCAGAGAATTTTTTTTTTGGTTTTTGGGTCACACCCGGCAGTGCTCAGGGGTTACTCCTGGCTCCATGCTCAGAAATTGCTCCTGGCAGGCACGGGGGACCATATGGGGCACCGGGATTCGAACCGATGACCTTTTGCATGAAAGGCAAACGACTTACCTCCATGCTATCTCCCGGGCCCCTCCAGAGAATTTTTAATGGAATTGGATGGTAGGGATGGTTTTTAAGGCACTTAGTGAGGTACCAGCACTGCATGTTGCCTCCTTGTACCCATCTTCCCTGATGGCCCACAGGAGGTAGACGACAGGTTACTGTTCAGTTTGAGCTGAGAAGTAGTGTCTGCTTTCTGGGAGCCTACTAAATCCCCCAAACATGTCAGAACAGTCTAGAATGAAGAATAGACAAGTGGTCCTGACCCAGCAAGGCCAGAGCATGAGAAGCTTCAAGACTCCAAGCATGTGGCTGGGGTGGGCCCTGCTGTAGGTGGACATGTAGGCTTCTCCTCACCAAATGGTTGTGTGGCATGCAGAATAGGACGGGTGACAGAAAGACTGGTGACAGCATCATTGCTGTTCACATTCTTCTGCTGCTACTAGGCAGTGACCATGATGGCCTCATAAGGAGGCTGAAAACTTGACTTTCCAGCAAGATCCCACATGATGTAGTGCTGGCTAACCTGGGACAGATATTGAGAAACACCATGTCACTTGTGACAAGTTCAGACAATGTCACTTGCATGAAACATAACATAAGCCTAAGTGATACCAACATATGCTTGAGAAAAAATGCAGGAGGTGTTAAGTCCAGAACTCAGGATGGGTCACCCAAAAGACCACCAGAAAGACAGGTAGTAATGCATGGAAGTTTATTCCATCATGCAGGGATCCAACATCTCCTAAGAAATGAGGCCCCAAGAATGACTTACAGACCAAATTTAAAAGGATACCTAAGGCTCAGTCTAGGGGATCCCTAGACTAAGTCTATATCTATATATCTATATTTTATCTCTATATATCTATATTTATATCCCTAGACTATACCTAGGGGATTCCTAGGTATTGATCTTTTAAGATTATTGGTCCTTAGTACAAGGTTGGGCTAGGATAGGTTGTAGTTCAAATGGAATATCAAACAGACATCTTGGTGGGCTGCACGCCCCCAGATTCAGGATTCAGTTCCATTTAACTATCTCTCTGTTGCTGCAGACTAAGGGTTCAGTTGTCATCTGACTGTCTGTCAGCTGCTATTTAGCCTTATATGATTGTATTGTCTGCCATTTACCCCTAGGGTCTAGTTCCAGGAACTGGCTATTCTTCTGGGCCTAGTCTTTATACTTTAAAACTGTAGCCTATCATGGCTGCATTAGAGTCTCAGCAAAGCCAGGTTTACAGCAGTTAATTTCCTTAAGCAGCCAGAGTACAGAAATCAAAGCAATGTTATCTCTAAGCAAAGGCACATAATATTCTAACATCAACATTTAGGTTACAGTTAATTCTAAATCTTAGATCCTAACAAAGGGAGTCTTAGTAACTAAGCATGAAGGGGTGACCAGCCCTGAGAATTTGGTCAAGTGATTCAAATCTAAGAGTGGGCCAGAAGGAAGTAGGTATCCCCTCTTATGACTGAACTCAGCCATAACTGAGTTGACTTTTTCTAGAGGGTAAAATGGATGTGTGGGAAGGAAATGAAGTTCAGTTCAGAAAATAAAGATAACATTGAATGTACTCTTCAGGGTTCCTGATTTGGGTGTCAGGGAACACAGGGATCTAGAGAAGAAGTAAATGAGAAAATAATCAACTTAGTTTGGTGGGGGGTACACCTTACAATGCCTTGGGGACTACTCTTCACTCTGTACTCTGGAATAAAATAGCTTCTGATGGTGCTCAGGGAACCATGTGGAATATCAAGAATTGAATGTAAGTTGTTTACATGTTGGTTGCATATAAGTCAAATTCAAATAAGTCAAGTTTTTTTTTTTTTTTTTTTACTAATCCCTCAGGCCCTGAAACAGTCAATTTAATTTACTATGAAGATTGTTGGATGACTGGAAGTGAGCTATGGTTGGCAGTGTGAAACTCAATTTGGCATTTGGCATTTCATATATGGGACAAACTTTCATTTAGAAGTGTAACTTGTGCCACTGATACTCAGTTTAGTCCAGACTCAGAGGTCACTCCTAGCAGGGCTCAGGAGACCTATTGTGGTGCCAGGGAGTGAAATGAGGTCAGCTATGTGCAAGGCCAGCATACAGTACCTGCTGTACTATCTTTCTGGGCCAGGATACAGTTTCTTAATGGAAAAACAGCATGTCATAAAATACAGAAAAATGAAACTTAAGCAAGTTAGCCATTTATTCCTATAAGAAAGGACAGGACAAGCCTATTAGCAGGGGTCTCAAACACGCTGCCCGTGGGCCGTTTGCAGCCCTCCATACAACATTTTGTGGCCCTGCCCTAGAGGAATCTTTTTTTGTTTTGTTTTGTTTTAGTTGTTTGGGTCGCACTCCCCCCCCACAATGTTCAAGGCTTACTACTGACTTTGCACTCAAGGATCACCCCGACTTTGCCTCCTGCAGTTCGCAGGTAAATTGCGTTTGAGACCCCTGCTATTAGGAATTGCTAGAGGGGGACAGGAACATTTTCTCTAGTGGATTCTAAATTCTTGAGGGACATTGAAGGTAATCTACAACAGTATTTAGGATTAGGGGAGACTTGGCCAGCATATCCAAGGAGTTTTTTTTAAATGGTGGGGATTCGGGGTACTGCTTATACTATTTTGGAAAGATAATGTTTGTAGGTGATTGAATGCTAGATGGACTTTGTGAAAGTGAGGGCAGATTTGTTGGCATTTCAAGGAGACCTAAGAGTTTGTTCACTCATTTGAGGATCTTCTTCTCTCTCAACATGTGTTCTGGCATCTGTTCTGTTCATTCATTCGCTCATTTGTCACTTGTTTGACCAAGATCTGTGAACAAAATATGGTCAGTACTGGGAAATTGAGAAGATCAAAGAGAGCAGGGAGACCAGGAGCAGAAGCAAAGGAAGTCCCTGCCCTCCACTGTGAGTGTGTAGGGAAGATAGCAAATGGTGTAAAGGAGGTATCAAGAGCAACCTTCCAAGCTTTAGATCACTAGAACATGGGAATCCTGGAATGCCTTTTGAGCTTGAGTAATGGTAGGGATCCTAAAGGACAAGGTCTATGTCCACCCATATGCAAATGACAAGAGGGAAAGGGAGGGACAAATCCCCAGAAATGGGAAATCTGGGTCATGTGGTAGAACTTTCCTTGATCATTAGAGTAATTTTCAAAATGCTTTCCCTAGAGATCATACCATTTCCTGTTGCCCACAACAGGGCTCTGGCTTCCCTTCTCTCCAATTCCTCTCCAACATTTATCTTTTTGCTGCTACTTGTTGTCCTCCTCAGGGAGCCAGCCAGGCAGGGTCTCAAACCTATAAGGCACATGTTCAACCATCAGCTTGAGCTACATCAAGGCTCAGTGCTTGACTTTGAGAGAACAGCTGCTCCCCCAAGGAGTAATGCAGGCCTAGATATGCATTTCCCTGGTGATGAGAAGTGGAGGGAAGCTGATCATTTTGCTGTGCTGCACATTTACAGATGTTGAGTTAGAGGCTGTATACTGAATTGCTATGTACTGTTCAAAACCAATGTCACTGCAAAAAAAATTTATTTTGCAACAGAAAATTAGATAACTATAAAAAGAAAGGAGGAAAGAGAAAAAAAATTCTTTGCAAGGATAATTGCTTGAGAAAAGGCCAGGAGGTGAAAGGACAGAAGGGGCAGAGGACAGAGGAAGGGGAGGTGAGGGCAGAACAGGCAGAACCTAGAGCATTGCCATGCTTTTGTATCTGCAGGGTTAAGAAAGGGTGAGAACAGAGATTTAGATAGAAAATATGCAGGGAGAGATGTGTGAGGATACAGGGAGTGAGAGAGAAATGCACACAGAGAAAGAGACAGAGACACAGAGCTACTAGCTGTTCTAGAAAAGATGGGAAATTGGAAACAATAGAATGCATCACTCCCTAAAGACAGCCTAATTGGTGGGTAGATGATTGACTACAATAGACCACAAAGGTCAAAGATAATCTGCCTGACCATCTTCCTAGGATTCAGATCACCCTGGCTTCCACCAGAGTCTCATTTGACCTTGCCTGGATTTTCCTCATTGTGAACTTTTCGCTCAGAACCAATCAATGTGAATTGGGCCCCTGAAGTGTGTTACTCGGAACCAAACCAGAACCACATTCTGGACTCAGGGAGCTACACATGGCATTTCTACACTTTTAGTGCCAGCTAAATATTTGTAGTTTGGCTTTGGTATTCTTTTTTTTTTTTTTTTTT
>PVKC010040876.1:0-12255 GCA_004027635.1 Crocidura indochinensis | reverse complement strand
AATCTCCCCATTTCACCTTGGTCCAACCACAGACCACTGCTGGCAGTTAGGGAGGCCCTAAAGTACCTGGCTACAAATCCTAGACTCTAAGAAATAAATGACCATAGATCAACCTAGACATTCACAACTACTTCCAACATCAATCTGTCTGTCTCTCCTTGCCCACTTAACTTTTCCTAAAGAAAATGAAGCATGAGTTGGGAGATGGATCAAAAAATTGGGACACATGTTTTCTATGTGGGAGTCTCGGGTTCAGTCCCTGACATCACCTGATCTCCTAAGCACCGAGCCAGAAGGAGCCCCTGAGCACTGCCTATAAATGTGTGTGTGTGTGTGTGTGTGTGTGTGTGTGTGTGAGAGAGAGAGAGAGAGAGAGAGAGAGAGAGAGAGAGAGAGAGAGAGATTATCCTCTTTTAGGAGAGCTCACATATAGATCACATATCACACTCAGGTTTGAACCAGGCCTGAGAAAAGGGAGAGCCCCAATAATACTGAGGTTGTAGAGAGGAGAGGCTCTAGGTGTTCCCTGAGATCAGCCCCTTTCCTCATCTTTTGTGGAGATGGACAGGTTTTGGAGGTGTGGATTCTGTGACTAATCATTTATAAGAATAAAAGATGGCCACACCTGGAGTTACTAAAAACAAACCAATTCAGGTTTATCCATCCATCTCCCAAAATGTTTTCCTCTAAGTAGGTCAAAGTGTTCCCAAAGTCAGGCAGTCCGAAGTCTATCACTGGGGCAAGAGCAAATAGGTCATTCGTCTTGTATGAGACCACCTGGGGTTGATCCCCCAGCATCCCATTTGGTCCCCCAGCACAGCCAGAAGTAATTCCTGAGGGCAGAGTCAGGAGTAACCCCTGAATACTGCTGGGTATGGGCCCAAAACAAAAGCAAACAAAAAGAAGTCTATCACTTTGTCAAGGCTCCAAATTAGACCCAATCCCTAAGTGTCCAAAGCAAGGGACCACGTTTTCATTCCAATTGTCAGTACCACTTTCCTCTCCTAGCAGCTCACAGGGTGTGAGAAAGACGTTTACTTGACACAATAGGTTCAAGGTGAATTTTTGCACTGCTGTGACTCACGTCACATCCTGAAGATGTCAATCATACGCCTTTGAGGCACAACCATTCACTGTTCTCAAAGAAGACTTTCCAGGAAACAGGATTTCAAAGACTTCCTCAGTTAGATCTTATCAATCTCTGAACCTTACTCCTCCATGTCCTCAGCCCTTCAGCTACAATTGTCAGCTCTACAGTTCTTAGCAGATGTCAACATATGAAACCCGGTCTGCATGCATGATCTCTCCCTGGGTTCCTAGTATACCCACTGTCCTTCATCCCTCTAAATATGCACCAAAAACTTTTCTTTTTGTTTATCTGGGCCACACCTGGCAGTGCTCAAGACTTACTCCTGGTTTGCACTCAGAGATCACTACTGGTGGCCTTGGAGAGGACCATAATGTGGTTCCAGGGATCGAACCCAGATAGGCCATGTGCAAGGCAAATACTCTACACACTGTACTGTCGCTTTGGCCCCGCCAACTTTTTATATATTCTAGCAGGAGACAAAATTGAGTGTATGTGCATGCATGCGTGTGTGTATGTGTGTCTTGAGAGACAGGTCAGTGGGAAAAACTGACCATAAATGAACAAATATGTCAGGTACTAATCCATATAATGAGAAATTATGATACATAAAAGAGGGAGGGGGAATTTCCTTATCAGGTAACATGCTGGCAGAGACATGAATGAAACATGGCACAAGTCATCTAGATGCTCGAGGACATAGACATCTGGAGTGTTCCCGGAAAAGGGATCCTAAGGAAAAGAGCCTAGTTGAAAGGAGGCCTCTGATAGTTGTCTGCAAAGCAGTGGTAGGAAGTAGTAGGTTAAAAAAACCATGACGTGCCTAGAAATGTCTGTTAAAACCTGTAAGTAAGTCCTTTTCCATTGCAAAAGGAACTTTGTAGAAGCCTACAGGATAACTTTAGGCTAAGTTTTTTGAGAGGACAGCGCCTTGGAGCCAGAGTACAGCATAGTAAGTAGGATGTTTGTTTGCCTTGCATGTGGCTGACCTAGGTTCGATCCCTGGCATCCCATATGGTTTTCTGAGCCTGCCAGGAGTTATTTCTAAACGCAGAACCAGGAGTAACACCTGAACACTGCCAGGTGTGGCCCAACCCTCCTTCCCCAAAAAGAGAACACAGGACTGGAGAGATAGTACAGTGGGTAGGTCACTTGACTTGCATGTGGCTAACCTGGGTTTGATACCCTACATTTTATATAGTCCCCAAGCTGATGATGAATTCTTGAGCAGAATCCCTGAGTATCACCAGAAGTGGCCAAAACTCAAACCAAACACAAACAAAAAGGATTCTTGAGTTAGCAGGGTTGGAGAGATAGTACAGGGCAAAGGCTCTTGCCTTGCATTGGGTCTACCTGGCTTCCATCCCCAGCATCTGATATAGTTCCTGAGTACTATCAGGGACATTCAAGTAGAGTCAGGAGTAAGCCCTGAGTACAGTCTACCCATCTCAGTCCCAAAAATTAACCACTAAACACACAGTGATTTCATGACTTGAGGGATTAATCACCTTTGGTGCCATGGACAGAAGATGCTAGGACTAGGGAAGAAAGACCAGAGAGTGATAAACAATGCTGGTTACAAGACTGGGGTGACTGAGGGAAGACCACAGCCAAGCAATTCTGCCAGTTTCCAGCTGCATATGGTAAGAAAATAGCCATGTCTCTGAGTTTAGAGCCTCTAGAAAGGAATATGGGACTGATGACACTTTGATTTTTTGCTTAGGTTGAACATCTAACCCACAGAATTCTTATAACTGTATGTTATTTAAAGTCATCAAGCTTGGGGCCCGGAGATAGCATGGAGGTAAGGCGTTTGCCTTTCATGCAAAAGGTTATCGGTTCGAATCCCGGTGCCCCATATGGTCCCCCGTGCCTGCCAGGAGCAATTTCTGAGCATGGAGGCAGGAGTAACCCCTGAGTACTGCCGGGTGTGACCCAAAAACAAAAACAAAAAAACCCAAACAAACAAACAAACAAACAAAAAAAAGTCATCAAGCTTGAATAATTTGTTAGAGCAATGAAAAGAGACACAGGAGATGAAGCCAGGAAATGAGCTCTTGGGAAGCTTTCGTAGAATAGGAGTCTCCCTATAGCCACAAAAGAGACTTGGTGCTTGCTTAAGAGTCCAGATCACGGGGATGCTTTGAACAGAGGAGGAATCCAAGCCTCCTCTTTGCAACTTGAATCTGTGTGTCCACTCTTGTAGAAAGAAACAACCTCCCTGCACCAACCCTGCTGGAACACACAGTTCATGTTGAGAGTAAGGCAATGGGCATGCTGGCAGAATGGTTGTTCATAGTGGAGGCTGATGAAGGATTACAAAGACAAAAATAGAAGGTTGGGGTGGGCATGCTGTTTAAGTTGTGATCTGTCTTTTTGTGGACAAAGGATAGAGAGTTGGCTTTTTAAAGGGTAAGATGAAAGACTAGGGAATGGAAGGAAAACTGAGGAAATTGGTATCAGGAAATGAACACTGATGATGGATCTTGGAACACTGTATGATTGAAATTCAACCATCAACATCTTTGTAACTTTATTTCATAGTTATTTAATAAAATTTTTTTGGGGGGTCACACCCGGCAGTGCTCAGGGGTTACTCCTGGCTCCATGCTCAGAAATTGCTCCTGGCAGGCACGGGGGACCATATGGGGCACCGGGATTCGAACCGATAACCTTTTGCATGAAAGGCAAACCCCTTACCTCCATGCTATCTCCTGGGCCCCTAATAAAATATTTTTTAGAAGATACTTTAGGCTGTAGATTGAGAGTGCAGTTCTAGAGCCAGTCAGGTCCTGGAGAAGGGGGAGCTGTTATCAAGGTGGAAGTGACCCCAGAAGACATGAGCAGCAAAGTAGGTCTGACCATTCTGTCTGTAGAGGTGGCAGCCTATAACTCCTCTACGTAGGGACTGCTTCTTGGGACCTTTAGGGTTCTCCCCTAGGTCTGTCTCTGAGCACAAAGGCAGGGACTCCCTGGCGGGCAGGCTACTGCTGCTCTTTGCATTCCTATACCATGCTCAGTACTATTTTCAGCTCTCTTGACACCAGAATGGAAGAGAAATTAAGAAAAGAAAAGAAAAGAAAAAAATTGCACTACCTTGTCTTAGGGGATCCTGTTCATCATCTCAGGTGACCTCTGCTGAATCATGCCCCAGACACTCTCCTCAATGCTTAATGAGCAGCAGCTCTTTTTTTTTTCTACGCCAAAGTGCAAGCTCTCATTTGCTTGAACTCCAGCAATTGATTGGGAGGCATGGAAGCATCAGGATACTGGCCTCCCTGTCTCACCATGCTGGTTAGTAAGGGGCATCATTTTCATGTAAGTTTTACAGCTTTATTGTGGACACCAGGAGGCATGAAGCCATGCTACTGAAATAGATATTTGGCAGAGGCGAATTCACAGCAGGTTGACTGCAAAAAAAAAAAAAAAAAAAAAAAAAAAAAAAAAAAAAAAAAAAAAAAAAAAAAAAAAAAAAAAAAAAAAGAAAGAAAAAAGGCAGGATCTCTGGGGAGGGCCTAGATATCAGCTCTTTCTACCACAGCACATCATTTTCCTGCTTCAGTTCTGGGTAGAGGTAGTATCACACTGGGATGTATTTAGAGTAGGATGTAACCTGGCCTGACATTGTCTTTTTTGAAGCTTAATTCCCAATTATTTAATGCCACAAAGAATATCAGATGGACAGGTAGCCAGTTACAGGCAGGACCAATGCACCAGAACAAAAGCAGACCTGGGACACATTTGCTAATGGTTCCATGTGCTTGTTCTCTTATCCTTCATTAAAAAAGAAAAAAAAAAAAACTAAAAGCAAAAAAGCAGTGTTTGGCCTAGATGGTATCTGCAAAATCTCCTTCCTGGAGCTGAATATTTGGAGAGTTACCAGACTTTGGATCACTCACTGCAGAGCCCATTTCTGGTGCATACTCACACAGACAGGAAAACAGGTGAAGTGAAACTAAAAATGCATTTAGAGGCAGTTTGCAAAACTCTTCCTCTTCTTTGACATAAAGCACGGCATGCACTAATCCTCCTGGAACTCCATAGCCAGGTAACCATTGCTGGTCAGAGTTTGGAAAAACTGTGTTAATCACAGGTGTCTGGGGAAAGTCAGGGAATAATTTAATTTCCAGCTCCAATATATCAGATAGGACTTCAACCTTCAGGTTAGGTGGCAAGCAAAAGTGAAAAGGAAGGACTAAGCCTTGATTTTTTTGGAAAGTGAGAAAGGCAGAAAGGGCCCCATCAGGCTAGAAAGAGAAGGTCCTGTGAAGACGAAGACTTGCAAAATCCATGAATGAAAAAGGAAAAGAATCTTGACCCCTGATCAACCCTGGCTAGATTTAGGCCCAGGTTGCTTTCTTTTTATCTCTTTTAACACACTTGTAAATGAGATTGTTTTCTGAATATCCTTTCATTCAACTCACTGTTTATTGTTCGCAACAAATTTCTGTGTATTTTTATTTGCAGAATATTATATTATACTTTTATCTTTCTATCTTTCTTTTCACTGGTGTGGTATTACTTTATTTGATTTATGTAAGCGAATCATCTTGAATCCTTGGAATGAATTCCAATTTGTCATAAGGAGTAACTTTTCATATGATGCTGTTAGATAAGATTTGTCATGATTTTGTTAGGAAAATTTGTATATACTCCTCGGAGGTAGTAGTTTTGTAGCTTACATTTTTTACCACTATTTTTTTTCTTGAGAATATTGTTATTATAGAATGCTTTGGGGGAAGTTCAGACTCAATATCTTTAAAGTAGATTGCTGCCATTCTTCCTTTTGTTTTACAGTTCTGGCTGTTTTACATTTGTGTTTCCTACCCACGCCCCATTTATTTCTGTTTTCTTATGTGGGGGTTATCCCTAGCAAGTCTCTCCATCATTTTTGTTCTTTGAAATCTCCCTGCTACAGATTTTGTTTTTATTTTATGTTTTGTTGTCATCCAGCTGTGCTTAGGGCTTACTCCAGGCTCTCTGCCTACTGATCATTCCTTGCAGTGGTTGGGAGACTGTATGGGGTACCAGGAATTAAAGTCAGATCTGCTACAAGCAAAGCTAGTGCCTGGTGCACTGTATTATATTTCTAGTTTCATCACTACAGATTTTGCTCTGTAGTTATCAAACAGATTGTAGCTTTCTTTTCTTTCTTTGTTTTTGTTTGTTTGTTTGTTTTTAGTATGGTATTGGCTTATTATTATTAGACTATAAAGGTTCTGTCCTTCCTCTCCTTTATCTACTTTTTTTTTTTTTTAGCATGTAACTATTTTGTTTTTGTTTTTGGTCACCTCTGGCAGTGCTCAGTGGGTACTCTTGGCTCTGTGCTCAGAGATCACTCCTGGCAGACTTGGAGGACCATATGGGATGCTGGATACCAAACTTGGGTCGGCCACTGCAAGGCAAATGCCCAACCTGCTTTTTTTTTTTTTATAAGTCTGACCCCTTCATTGTTTTTCTTTTTACTGTATTTACATTTGCTATTTTACTCATAATTTCTTGGTTTTATTTTTCTTCTTTTCCTATAGAAGTCATTTCCCATAGAGCAAGTTTGGTGGTGAAAAAAATTATTAGCTTCTGTTTGGAAAGCCATTATTTCTACATAATTGTTGGCTAGATTTTTTTTAGCATAACACTGAATTTTGATGGATTATTTATTTATTTATGTTTTGGGACCACATCCAGTGATGCTCAGGGGTTACTCCTGGCTCTGCACTTAGAAATCACTCCTGGGGGGCCGGGCGGTGGCGCTGGAGGTAAGGTGCCTGCGCTAACCTAGAACGGATCGAAGTTCGATCCCCGGGTTCCCCATATGGTTCCCGGTGCCTGCCAGGAGCGACTTCTAAGCGAATAGCCAGGAGTAACCCCTGAGCATCACCAGGTGTGACCCAAAAACCAAAAACCAAAAAAAAAAAAAAAAAAAGAAAAAAGAAATCACTCCTGGCAGGCTCAGGCTTTTGGTGTAGGCTGTTTCAGCAAAAAATACTATATTAACTATGACTAAATGGAAAGAGAAAAAAGGAAGTCTGTCAGGAAGGAAAATTGCTTGCTACTAAGGCAGTCTTGGGTGGGTGCAGGAGGGAAATAGGAAACATTTATGGAGGGGCGTGAACACTGTTGAAGGGATTATGATGGAATATTATACTCTTGGGAATTAATTATAAATAGCCTTATAACTTTGTAATTTATGCTATTTCAATGAAAAATAAATAAAAAACAATAGCAACAGTAAACAAAACCTGGATTGCATTTTTTGAAATTTTAATAAAGGGTGTTTTCTCAGCTTTCTGGATATATCTGGCTATCTTTCCTTTGATTTGGGATGTATTGTACTATTACGCTTTGAATATAATCTCTGTTCTTTCTCTTTACCTCTTTACCTAATATAACTTTGATTTTTAGTCATGTACTAAAATCTGATTTTTCCCTTTAATTTTACCCATCTATTTCTCCTTTTTTATTTGAATAATTGCTGGGATTTTATCTTCAATTTCTGATTATTTCCTCTTATACTGAATCTATTTCCCATGTTTTCCATTTAGGCCAAATTTCATTCTGCATATGCTTTACAGCTAGAATCTCTGTAATTTGGGGTGGGGTAGAGGGCTTTCAAAAGTATTTAGGATGCCTAGGGGCTATGATTGGAAATTCTTTGTAAACTGAGCTAAATGGTTCAATTCCAGGGTCCAGTGATAAGGTGTTGCTCAGGCCCAAATGTCCTGGGCAATGCTCAGAGCCACAGAATTATACTTGGCAATACTGGGGAGCCATGAGGTACTAGTGATTGGAATTAGAGTCTATAAAGAGACAAGGCATGTGTGACTGATCCCTGAACTTTCTCCCAGGCCCTTTGCTTAGGATTTTTATGATCTATACTGTCTTTGAAAAACACTTTGGGGGGCCAGAGAGATAGCATGGAGGTAAGGCAGGCCTTGAATGCAGAGGGATGGTGGTTCGAATCCCGGCATCCCATATGGTCCCCCGAGCCTGCCAGGAGCAATTTCTGAGCACAGAGCCAGGATTAACCCGAGTGCTGCTAGGTGTGACCCCAAAACAAAACAAAAGAAAGAAAGAAAGAAAGAAAGAAAGAAAGAAAGAAAGAAAGAAAGAAAGAAAGAAAGAAAGAAAGAAAGAAAGAAAGAAAGAAAGAAAGAAAGAAAGAAAGAAAGAAAGAAAGAAAGAAAGAAAGAAAGAAAGAAGAAAAGCACTTTGGGCTTCTGCAGCTCTTTTTTATAATCTGGGACTTCTGTTTTGATAGCAGAAGGGACAAGAGGAGAAACTCAGTTTCTCAGTGGCAGTAAATTTAGAAAATTCCCATGCTACACAATATACTTTATGGATTGTACTAGCTCCTGGGACTGGCTGACCCCTACCAGAGTGGCCATATCTCAGCCTACAACACAGAAAGCTGCTCAAAGCTTAGCTGCTAACAGCATGAATGCTGGTAGCCAACTCCACTGCTTAGGGAAGGAAGGAACTGGTTAAGGGGAGCAGCAATAATTAGGAGCATATAGGGCTTTCCAAAATGGGCTTCAATAGGTATAGTTATTTATCCAGCTAGAGATTAAATAAAGGGAGGCTCCTCTGATGGAAGGACACCATCTGAAACCCTGTCTCTCATGCCTTCATTTGGGGGACACAAAGTATTTGAGTGAGTCTGGACAGAGTTGGTTTTACCACTTGGAAATTACGAGACTTTAGGCAAGTTACCTCATCTAAGACTCAAAGTCTATAGCAATAAGATAAAGGTTGCTGTTGAAAGCATTAACCATAGCAAGGCCCTGAAAATATAAGATATGTTTCATAATCTGATGACACACTTACTGTGTCACATAAACTTTGTTCATCACCTTTGGGCTAGAATGGTATGTGCTCCCAATCTGCTCACTTTTCTCACTGTTCTGTATTTTACATCTTCCATAGCCTAGACTAGTTGCTTCTAAGGTCCACAGGTGAATAATAGAAGAAATCCTCAGTAGACCCCATGGGAGAGGGCTCCTCAGTAAGAAATCAGAACCACCATGGGCTGTTCACTGTACCTTTCCTCAAAAATGTAAGCTCCCAGAGCACCCCTGCCTTGGGGCTAGGTCTCCTAAGCAAACAAATGTTTCCTTGTAATTTCTCCAGACACTGAGCTGGGAGCTAGGAGGCAAGTACACAGAAAAAGAAAAAGAGGAAAAATGTCATAGATAGCTTAGTTTGCTGGTGATGAGAAGAACCTCAGTTGGGTTTGGGAGTCTAGGCAGAAGCAGCCAGGACAGATAATTTTTCTTGAATCATTTAAACTATTTTCAAATACACAGTTCAGTGACATGAAGCACATTCACATAGTTGTTCAATCAACACTGCCTGCCCTTTACACAACATTTTTCATCTTGCAGAAATAGTCTTTCCTCTTATTAAACATTAACTTTCTATTTTTGCCTTTCTCCCCAGTCCCCAGAGACCAATCACCTTTATACTTTATGCCACTAGGACTCTGACTAGACCAGGTTCTTCCTGTGCATGGGAATGCACTGTAGTTGTCCTCCTGCACTTAATTAATGTTCTTCAGGCCATAAGCCTGGAAAAAATCTGTGTCAGATTTTCCTCCCATTTTAATGGAAGGAATGATGGATATTCCATGGCTTGGGACAGCACACATGATTAATCCATGCATCTGTTTATGAACACTAGAATTGCTTCCATCTTTAGACTATTATGAATAGTGATGATATGATTACATCTAAAAATGTTTCAGAAACCCAACACTGTTTTCTCTACAGCAGTTCAGATCACTAGCAGTGTACAGGGCTCCAATTTCTCCATATTCTTAGTTAATACCTTTCTCAAAGCAACACCTCGTTATGGTCTCTATGTGTACTTAAAAGTCATCCTAATAGGTCTGAAATGAAAGTTCACTGTATCTTAACTCTTATATCTTTCATGATCAACAAGCCACATTGAGTAACTTTTCATATGCTACTTGAACTTTTCATATGGTCACTTGAATGTTTTCATTAGAGAAATTACTAAATTGATTGCTGCACTTTTTTAAAAAAAATCATTTTACAATTGTTGAATTGTAGCTAAAACTGCATAGTAACCCCCTCAGAGCGTCTTCACATTTCTGTTTTGTTTTGTTTTGTTTTTGGATCACCCTATGCGCTCCAGCCTCTAGACTCCATGCCTTATGGATCTTCTTGCTGGATCTTCTTCAGGCTGTTTTAACCTCAATAAAAACCTGCTCTGCACTCAGAAATTGCTTCTGGCAGGCTTGGGGGACCATATGGGGTGCTGGGATTCAAACCACCGTCTGTCCTGGATTAGCTGCTTGCAAGGCAAATGCTCTACCGCTGTGCTATCTCTTCGGCCCACTTTACATATTTCTTTCATTTTCCTTTTTCTTTTCTTTTTTTTTTTTGTTTTTGGGCCACAACTGGTGATGCTTAGGGGTTACTCCTGGTTAGGCACTCAGAAATCACTCCTGGCTTGGGGGACCATATGGGATGATTAAGAAATCCTGAGTGACACCATCTGATTAAGAGAACATCATAAAAAGGAGGGATGAAATGGAGATGCTCCTATTGAATATGAAGTATTGACACTGTTATTGGGTCATTAAAAGATTTTTGGGGAGGAGCATAAAGCCATAATACAACAGTTAAGACACTTGCCTTACACACAGCTGATTAGATTCAATTCCCAGCACCCTCTCTGGTCCTCTGAGTCCACCAAAAGGCAAAGGTCAACCTTCTCTCAAAGTCCCGTCTTTCCCAGCACAATGGCCCAAAAGTGGACATGCCTGACAGATTAGTCTTTCCCAGTCATGGAGCAGCTACCCTTGGCTTTGTGAATGTGAACAGAGTTTCTAGAGTGTCCAGGCAAGGACTATGGTTATATTACTAAATAATCTCTTACAAAGTATAAAACTTGCAGCATACCATGGCAAAGGAATGTGTTAAATCTTAAGCATTGTCCTAAGTTTTTAAAAAATTTAATTAAGAGGGCCAAAGAGGGGCCAAAGCAATAGCACAGTGGATGGTCATTTGTCTTGCATGTGGCTAACCTGGGTTCTGTCCCCTGCATCCCATATGGTCCCCTGAGCCTGCCAGGAATGATTTCTTAGTGCAGAGTCAGGATTAATCCCTGACTGCTGCCTGGTGTGGACCACAAACCAAAAGAAAACAATAGAGGGCAGGAGAGATATAACACAGTGGATAGGGCATTTGCCTTCCACACAGCCAATCTGGGTTCAGTCCCCTACGTCCCATATGATTTCTGGAGCTTGCCATGATTGATTTCTCTTTTAATTTTTGGTTTTGGGGTCACACCTGGCAGAGCTCAGGGGTTACTCCTGGCAGGCTCAGGGAACCATTTTTGATGCTAGGGATTGAACTCGGATCAGATATCTGCATGGCAAATAAATGCCCTTCCCACCATGCTATTGGTCTAACTCCCCAGTAATGATTTCTGAGCTCAGAGCCAGGAGTAAACCACTGAGCACCGATTGGTGCAGCACCTCCAAACATTTTAATTAAGAAACTGTGATTTACAAAGCTATTGACAGCTGAGTTTTAGGCATCTAACATTTCAAGACTAATCTTACACTAGTGTTAATTTCCTCTACTAGCATTCCCATATTCATCCTCCTCCATGCCCCCTACACCCTGCTTGTCACTTTGAAAGCACATTCTAAAGTTAAGTGGTTGCAGCTTAGATGTAATATTTTCAGTACTGAGCCTGCTTTGGGTATATAGAGATATATCAGTCTCCCACATCATCAATGTTCTATTTATTTATTTATTTATTTTTAATATGTGTTGTTTCTTCACCCTCACAATCCTAACTACTTGCGCCCCACTTCACCCCACTCCCAAAGTCACATAGAGCCATCCTCTTAGTCTCCCATATTCTCCCTTCTTTGCTGCAGCAACTTTCTCTAGTAGCCTAAATAACAGCATCTGTGATGAATTTCTTGTAAGGAATTTCTTTCTTCCTTAGAAGAAATTCCACCACTTCTTCCTAGTCTTTCCTGGATCTCAAAACAAACAAACAAACAAACAAACAACAAACAGAGAAGCTGGTCATAATGAAACCTGGGGATAGGGTATAGGGATGCATGGTGTGTGTGCGTGTGTGTGTGTGTGTGTGTGTGTGTGTGTGTGTGTGTGTGTGTGTGCGCGCGC
>PVKC010040875.1:0-12246 GCA_004027635.1 Crocidura indochinensis | reverse complement strand
CCCCGGCACATATGGAGGTCTGCCAGAGGCCCAGGCCCGAGTCGGCCGAGAGTTAAGAGATGATTTTAATGTGTGATATTTTGTGCCTTTTCTTCCTGGAAAAATCATCATATGTCTTCCGATTACCAAGTTAGAATTTCCCTTCCTGAGTGATTCATCTATAAAAAATCTTGAATACTTCTATAATACTTCCTGTAGATATGATATAGATTATTTTTATATAGTAGATATGCAGAACTTAACTTCTAGCCTTTTTTACTTTATGCATCTGAGGAGAAAACGTGGACTGCATGCCACAAAATTTATGAATATTATCATAGAAAACCTCTTCAGGTTTCATCTTTCACTGTGTCTATTGGACACAGTTTTCTCCAAGAACTAACATTTTTTGTTTTGTTTTTGGGACACGCCTGGCGTCACTCAGGGGTTACTTTTTTTTTTTTTTTGTTTGCTTGTTTGTTTTGTTTTTGGTCACACCGGTGACATTCAGGGTTTACTTCTAGTATGCTCTCAGAAATCGCTACTGGTTTGGGGGGATCGAACCGTGGTCCATCCTGTGTTAACCACATGCAAGGCAAATGCCCTATTACTGTGCTACTACTCCGGCCCAATAACTAATTTTAATTTTCAAGCTACAGAAAGCCCATGAAAAGATCAGGAAGTGGGTTGTCTAATGCTTACAGGTACGTGAAGCAGTGTCTAAGAACTGCTATTCCTCTACTTCAGTCACTTTACCAGAGACATAGTGTCTTGCTAATGGTTTGACTATAGACATCATGAACGGATACTATCAGATGTTTAATAGCACTTGGAAAGTAGCAAGTACTAAAATGTTGGAAGTTCTTATTGATAGGTAGGCACTCTACTGCCAATATTTGAGAAACGCTTCCACAGAAAGGTGGAAGTCAGAAAAAAATTCTACTAAAACCTGCCAGGTAAATAGAGGCATTTGAAATAGTCCCCATTTGAATCTGTGTTCCCACTACCTTTCATCTGGCTTTATCCCTCCCCTGGGGGTCTGGGCTTTGTTTGGAGCACAATAAAGGGAAGTCAGATAGCTGAACTATCTAGGCTTGTGATTACACGTGGTGGAGTGACTGGTTTGTGGGTGAACAGCTTGCAGTGTGTGTTTTCTTGCCTGCTAAAACCTTCATATCTTTATGTATTATTTATTGCGGGGAATTACAACCGGACCAGCTTCTCCTATCCTATCCATGAATAGGGATATGGGATTCCCCTTTCCTACTTAGGGACTCTGGAATGTTCAACCTGAACTGCAACAAGAAGACAGACATGAAAATTCTTAAAAATTACAGAAATCATGTCAGTTGCACCCATCACCCACTATCACTGCTTTGCCAATGACCCATCTTTACCGCTCATTTATGATTTTCTGCAAAGAAACCAATCTGACCACAACTCCAGGTATGCCAGTATTTAGGCTGCCATCATCAGGACTTTTTTTGAGGGAGTGATGGCATTCTTCCCCTTTTTTTCTTGTATTTCCAGAAGGCCTGGAAGCCGAAAACATGTTCACAAAAGTTGCATTAGGAATGACGCTTGGAATTCCTGGACCATGCAACCATGGTTGGTGGTTAGTGACATTCAAAGTTGGTGACAACTCTAATATTTTTATACTGTAATCCCAGTGAGAATACACAAATTTAGATGCCAATATGTATCTGACCACATAATGTTCAGAAACAGAAACAATCCACAAGATATTAATAAACTTTCTGACAATGAATTAATGAGCCTCGTTGTGAGATACATAATTTTCATAAATTTTCTTGTTGGTGTACATTTTATTTCCCTTTCTTCTTTTTCTATATTTTCTTTTATTAAAATAATTTTGTTCCCACTAACCTGAAAACAAACATATTATGATCAACAATGTCAACTATGAGATACTTGATCTTTAAATAAAAGACTTTATATATAAAATAATACAGAAATTTAGGATTTTATTTTTGAAGGACAATCAGAATCTAGAAAACCTCTACTATTAGGGTTAATAGAATAGGGTTATCTCCGAGAGTAATAATGACCATGCATAATTATAACCCTAGGTCACTAAAAACTTGTAATTCAAATCTAATATTCTCTGTGTAAGAACACTGAGATGTGTTTGTACAGTTAAAAATAATTTCTCATAAAATATTAATAATGTGATAATGCTTGAATCCCAATGATTTCAAAACCACATTATAAGGATTCATTTTTAATAAGTGGTAAGAGCTCAAGTGTTCATAAGTTTAGAAAATGTTGAATTTTCTATCATTTTTCCTAAGATATTTTTCAAAAACATTATATGCAAAATATTTTGATCATGATACAATACAAATAAAAATATGAACTGTAATTTCACTGGTACTGAACTTTTAGCTCTAGAATATTTACCACACCAATTATTGTGTTTAAGTTAAAAAAAATCCAGAAAGACATATATGTTTATATAAATGTAGGAAAAATCTCAGAAAGTTTAAGTGCATGTTCCTTTTTTATTGCTATAGAATAGTAATAAATTAATTCAAATCTTTAAAGAATTGGTTTAAAGCAGTATGGAATTACTGAAGGTTGAAAATCCCATTGGTCTAAAATCATGGAGTGAGCAGGAGAATTTTTCCAGGAATATCAGAATCTTTTTCACTTATCAAAGACCACCTACATTTGTTTGATGCTAACCCTTCCTCTCCTTCCTTTCAGACTTTGACCATTTTCAAATCTCATTCTGTGTTCCTTCTGTAAGGGTCCCTGTGATTACACTAGCTCATTCAGATAGCACAGGTTAAATTTCAAATTTCAAGATCTATAAAAACTTTATCAAAGTCCCATTTATCATGTAGGGTAATATAGTCTCTGATTTTGAAGATTAGCTTGTGCACAGCTATATGGAATTTTCTACCTAGTCCTGTATGCATCCTCAAAGGCCAAAGACAAAAAAGATGATATCTTTTCCCTAAAAACCTAGTTATTCTTTGTGTGATGGAAGTCTTCACAAAGTAAATTATATTTATAAGAATTAATTAAATTCATATTAAAATTATTAGCTACATATTAAATTACAAACAATTCTAACTATAGTAAAGCATACTTACATATGTTTATTATAGTATTGCAAGTGGTTGTTTAAAATCTTTTTAGTGTGATTGCAATATAAAGTAGATAATATTTTTATTTTCATACATGAAAAGCACAGTAAAAATTATTAAACGTCGTAAACATTTTGTTTCTTATTCCCAGGAAAGCAGATTAATTGTTGAAATAATACCTTACAACCCTTCATAGAAGTTGAATGAGACTAGTTACTTCCTAACCTTAGATTTGATACTGCTAAATTATTAATTCATTAAGTGCATAAATCCTATCAACAGATAAGTGCATAAAACCTTGGGTCAGATACAGTATAAAACTATGACATAGAGTGGACAACTTTTCTGTAACTTGGGGTCTCTTATTGAAATTTTCTGGTGAATATCTAAGAATAATGTAAGTTTGTAATTATCAACAGTTATCTTTCATTCCCATAGTTCTCCTCTTCTCCAGATATTTTTAACAGGAAAGAATAAAAATCAAAGAAAACAACAGTTAGGCTGGGGGAATATTAATGTCTTTCAATGTCTAACTCATGTTCCATGGAGCCAATTTGCCCTCTCTTTCCTATTACTCTAATATAGAAATTAATTTAATTTAGTAATGGTACTTGGAAGAAAGCTCTTACTCTAATCACCTTATAGAGATTACTTGGGAAAAATAGAATGTTTGGTAAATAAAATTTAAGCTTTATATAAAAATAGAGGTAAGAGAGTTCTATGATAGAAGTAAACATAGTATCAGAAGATTAATTTGCAGATGAGCAATATGTTCAACTAGTTTATAAATTCAAAGGATAGAGACAATATTGCATATTGTTTTTTCTGGAAGGAGTTTCTAAAGAAAAAGGATCAAAACGAGTTAGACTTTGAGAAATAAAGTTTGGCTATTTTTCTTACTATGATTTATACCACCATCTTTAAATAATTTGCACTTAGAAATATATTAGATATGTCTTGACCTGTAAAGGGAAAGAGAATGTATTTATTTTATCTATCACTATAGTTGATTGTATATATATATATGTATATATATACACATAAAAATAATAATAGCTTTTTACTTATAGGGATATTCAAATTTTTCATTTTACAAGGTCAAGAAATACAAATGAGAAATTCTTTTCTGAGGGAGGCACACTGGTGACGCTCAGGGGTTACTCCTGGCTATGTGCTCAGAAACTGCTACTGGCTTGGGGGACCATATGGGACCCCGGAGGATCAAACCTTGGTCTGTCCTAGGTTAGCAAGTGCAAGGCAGATGCTCTACCACTTGCACCATTGCTCTGGCCCCGAAAATTCTTATTTTTAGCAAAATCAGTAACACTTTTAAGCTGATGGAAGATAAATGGAATATTATTAGATTTAGTGAGGTTGGATTCTAGTCAATATTGTAGAATAGTAATGGTATAATTTTATTTGAAAATAATGAGCCAAGTTCCACTAACTGAAGAATCTATGTAACCTTTAGTAAACTTTTTGACTTTGCTGTTGATTTTATTTTGATTGTGACTCATGATCTTGTTGGATTACATGGAAAGAATTGACAGTGTCCCTTAAAACTGTCTAGTTTTCCATAATTTGTTACTTTGGAATTCATTTTCAATACATATCCCTGTGGTAATAATTTTTATTACTTGTTAAATTCCATGGGTAAATTAATAATTCTGTTTTTTTCTAGAGTGAACTTAAATAGTCCTTGAATCCTTTGGCATTTTTTTCTCATAAAGAAAGAAAAAATACATTTAAGTATTTAAAATTGGATAGAAATATGCCAATATCTCCTCCAATATACTATATTCAGTTTAAGCATATGGTTACAAAATTGTTCATGGTTGAGTTTTGGCCAAACAGTATACACTTTCCTTCACCAGTGCATGTTTTCCTCCTCTAGTGTCCCCAATATCCCTCCCACCCTTCCTGCCTGCCTGACACAGGAAAAACATTTCAGACATTTCATTTCTCTCTCTCACTTTCTCCTCCTTTCTTCCCACTTCTAACACAGTGATTTACACTATTGCTAATAAAGAGGTACCATGTATATAACTTTATCTTCTTTCAGCACCTCATTTTTGTCCAGAATGATCAGTTCCAAACTATTATTGTCATAGTGGACTCTTGACTCATGTAACTGAACAAAATAGTCTAAGTGTTGAGTGCTAGAGTAGGAATACATGTCTGGATGTTTATTCCAATTAATTACCTAATAATGCCAATAACAAAATGAGAAAGGTAAGAATGGCTCAGAGCTATAACAAACATTTTCTAATTCCTAGGGAAATAAATTTTAGGTGATATTATGTTCCTTTCCTTGAAAACTGTCATTAAAATATTGTTCTCACCAAAAAAAATATTGTTCTCCTTATTTCAGCCAATTTTTTTAAAGAAACTGATCAGGAATTAGAAACATCTTAGGGACCAGAGTAGTGGAACAAGCAGTAGGGCATTTGTCTTGCATACGCCGACCTAGGAAAAACCATGGTTTAATCCCCTGGCATCCCACATGGTTCCCCAAGTCAGGGGCAATTTCTGAGTGCATAGCCAGGAGAAACTCCTGAGCATCACCGGGTGTGACCCCAAAACAAAAGCATCAACAAAAAAGAAATTAGAAACATCTTATAATTTTGTTTTTCACTTTGGCATTTTCTGGGATTTTATATACAGTAAGAGTAATGATAAAGTTCTATCACACTGCTTTGGAAATAAACTTACAAATATGAAAGTTTGTTGAAAGTCATGTCAGCTAGACTCTGCTTTTTTCTAAAAAATAAAAGTTCATGAAACACAACTGACCCCAAATGAAGTTATTTATTCTGGTATTACCTCACTAAGATTTATACCTAATATAATCACAATGTCAGCCTTTCCACATATGTAAATGTCACTAGTCTAGAGTTTCTTTTCTTATTGAAACCATTTATTTATTTCTAATTTATTTTATTTTATTTATTATTTTTTAATTAATATCTTTATTTAAGCACCATGATTACAAATATGATTGTAGTTGGGTTTTAGTCATATAAAGAACACCCCCCTTCATCAATGCAACATTCCCATCGCCAATGTGCCAAATCTCCCTCCTCCCTATTCCACCCATGCCTGTACTCTAAGCAGGCTTTCTACTTCCCTCATTCATTCACTTTGTTATGATAGTTCTCAATGTAGTTATCTCTCTAAGTGCACTTATCACTCTGTGGTGAGCTTCATGTAGTGAGCTGGACCTTCCAATCCTCCTCTCTTTTGTCTCTGAGAATATTGCAAAAAATGTCTTTTATTTAAAAAAACCCATAGATGAGTGAGACTATTTTGTGTCCATCTCTTTCCCTCTGGCTTATTTCATTGAGCATAATAGATTCCATGTATATCCATGCATAGTAAAATTTCATGACTTCATTTCTCCTGGCGGCTGCATAATATTCCATTGTGTATATGTACCACAGTTTCTTTAGCCATTCATATGCTGACGGACATCTTAGTTGTTTCCAGAGTCTGGCTATTGTTAATAGCGCTGCAATGAATATAGGTGTGAGGAAGGGATTTTTATATTGTATTTTTGTGTTCCTAGGGTATATTCCTAGGAGTGATATGGCTGGATCATATGGGAGCTCAAATTCCAGTTTTTGGAGGAATCTCCATATCGCTTTCCATAAAGGTTGGACTAGATAGCATTCCCACCAGCGGTGGATAAGAGTTCCTTTCTCTCCACATCACCGCCAACACTGTTTGCTTGTTCTCATTCTTTGTGATATGCACCAATCTCTGTGCTGTGAGATGGTACCTCATAGTTGTTTTGATTTGCATCTCCCTGATGATTAGTGATGTGTTCTAGAGTTTCTTGGTCATCAACTAAGATGTCTTACATTCTGCAAAAAGAAATGGCTTTCCTGAAATCACTTTTTCTTGCTTTTATTAGTAACCATACCCCCACTCTCTTTAAATAAACTCTTGGATTTTTTTTTATTAGCAGAGTCAAAATATGCTATTTAAAAGTGAGTATAAAAGACAGTTTACAATGCATTAAAATCTGAGTTATAACGGTAGAAAGACATTTTGATAGCCAGGCAATTTCAACATTAAGTTAAAGATATATACCCAATTGTATCCCTAGCACTAATAAAAATCATTGCTGTTTAATAACACAGTTCAGCATTTTTTGGAAAAAAATCTGGCAAAGTCTGAGAAGCTTTAAGTTACACATATCTTTAATTCTACTCTTAGAAATACATTCTATATAATAAAATCACTACATGTGTTTGTAACACAAGCAAGCACTCACATTCAAGAATATACATTTGCTTATGTATATTTAAATATTAATACTTGGAGCTCATATGAACAGATAGACATTAATAGAGATGCTTAATTCACTATAAAAATAACCTGAGATAGGGGCCGGGTGGTGGCGCTGAAGGTAAGGTCCCTGCCTTACCACTAGCCTTGGACGGACCGCGGTTCGATCCCCCGTGCCCCATATGGTCCCCCAGGCCAGGGTCGGCTTCTGAGCGCATAGCCAGGAGTAAACCCTGAGCGTCACTGGGTGTGACCCCCCCCCAAAAAAAAACAAAAAAAAAATAACCTGAGATATTATTAGATAAATGTAAGTATATTTTTGTAAGAAATAATTATCTAAGAACATCATCCTTTAAAATAAAGAATGAGTGCTTTTATAAAATGCCAGCAATAAATCTAGATTATGCTGATTTTGTGTCTAATATTGATTTTCTTATCTTTTTAGGAATAATTCTGAGACATAATATTGAATTATGAGTAATAGTATTTTCATCTAGATAATTATATTTTGGAAGATGGCTTAATTTGTCTTATTTGTATTTCAAAAATAAAATATTGTAACTGGAGAAATAGTTCAGATGTTAAGGTGCAGATCTTCCATGCAGTAGACACCGAATCAATTCTTGTAACCACATATGGTACCCCGAGGGACCCCAGGTTTCACTCCTGAGCACAGTACCAGGAATAGGCTTAGACATCACTAGTTGTGGCCCCTAAATCTCCCCCCGCTCAAATAATACAGATAAGCTATTTTATCTTTGTTCAGGTAACCTAGAGGAATGTGGTACCACAATGGACCTGTCCTGTGATAATGAGGATACCTCTCTATAGTGACATGGGAGAGAAGCATGGCTGTTTCAGCAAATGTGGAACTGTTCTCTTCTAAGGAGTTTCTAAGTAAGAGGAGGCAAGCCAAATTCAAAAATTGCTTCAAATTCACCAACTGGGCTCACTGGTACTAGTTTTTCTAAATTCTTATTTTGATCATTCTAATATTTCTGACCACAGTTATCTCTTTGGTGTGTTATGACACCATGTTGAAAAAGAACATGGCACAGTGGAATAACTTTGGAGATGGACAGATGCTTGACTTTCTATGTCAATTTCTAGTGTGCCAATTTCTTTATGTGTCAATTCCTAGTGTAGAAAAAAGAATATGATTTGTGTACATTGTTAAAGTATTAAATACACCCTTTGAGGAATAGCTACAATGTGATACAGATTATGCATCAAGGTGGTAATTTCATTAACCTATAGTGATATAATTTCAGTAGGGGATAAAGGTAGATTATTACAAATTAGACAGATAATTATCACCAGGTATTATAAATTTTGAGAAGACAAATAAAGCAAAATAAGAGATAGAAAATATGTGACCATTCAAAGGAGAGAAGGTAGTTCAATTAGAATAGTCTTAGAGATTTGCTGAGACATGATTAAAGGAGGGACGTGTTGGGAATGTTTGAGACATAGCTATCAACTGTGAATGGCTATGATGGTTGGATACTAAAAGATGAAGCTGGCTAATGGTTGGTTACTAAAAGATGAAGCTGTTTAATTGGGAATGTAGTAGAAGTTCCAGACATTGGTGGCAAGACAAGGTGTTGAGAGGTTATCCTAAGTGCAATAATGTGAAGTCCTTGGAGGAATTTCCACTAAAAGTGATCATTTGGCCCGGTGCTGTGCAGAGAGATTTGTCATTGATTGAGAACGCAGAAAGACAATTAGAAAAAGGAGATATCGAGGAATGAGTGGGGAAGGCTGTTATAGAATGCCATCTGTGGCTTAGACTTGGGAGAAGTGCTGGAGTGAAAGAGCCAACTTCAGACAAAAGGTCTCTTGGCAATGACAGTGATTTTTTTGTTTGTTTGTTTGTTTGTTTTGGGGCCACACCTGTTTGACGCTCAAGGGGTTACTCCTGGCTATGAGCTCAGAAACCGCTCCTGGCTTGAGGGGACCATATGGGACGCCAGGGGATCGAACTGAGGCCCGTCCTATGCTAGTGCTTGCAAGGCAGGCACCTTTCCTCTAGCGCCACCTTCCTGGCCCCAATGACAGTGTTTTTATAAAAGAAATGACTCTCATTATCCCTGAGTCTTTAATAAGCAGCCATAAGGGATATAGATGTTCAGATATGCAAAATGGAACAAAATGAAAACAATTTCCTTCTTAAACCTGTAAAACAAAACTAATGGATATTAAATGATATAGGGCAAGTAAGAGAATACAGAAACCATAAAAAACCATAGCATAATTTCTATAATTTGATTAAAAATTGAGTGGAAAATGGAAAAAAGGTACTAAGGAGATTGTATGATTAATTAACATGGGAAACACATGAATATATTAATTAAAGAAATTAAAGCCTCACCACCACCACCACCACTACCACCACTACCACCACCACCACCACAAAACAAAAAAGAAAAAAAAAGAAATTAAAGCTTAAAGAGATAATATGTTACCCACCTGTTCTCTAGGGATTAATAGAAAAGATCAGACCATTGCTCTGAAGAAGAATTTGTACACAAGTTCCAGGAGACAGGGAAGAATAAATTAATAGCATGTCTGAATATTTAATAATTTATAATGATCTATATGGCCATTAATAATAGATGGTATACATGAAAACTGTCAAGTAAGAAAAAGACTAAAATGTAGTTATTCAGAAATCGCAGAAATAAAGTGGTCCAAAACAAGGTAGACATTGCAAGTGCCAACATAGTAATTATAGCTAAGACTGAAAACCAGAATATAGTATTCCTTATGGTGTTCCTCTCAAATGCTATGGAAAGAAATAAATTTACATAGTCAAGATAGTAAAATAATATAGAATAAATTGGAACCCAGAAGGTAATCCTTGGCTAGAGCTCTCGTCTAACATGTTCTAGCCAACCAGGATTCAATTCCTGGCACTGAATACTGTTTCCAGGGTCCCAACAGCAGTAGTCCTTGAGCTCAGAACCAGAAGTCTGACTTGAGCACAACCCGATGGCTTCAAAACTAATAATAATAGTAAAATAGAAGTATTAAAGAGTAATGAACTAAAAAATGGGGAAGCAGTTATGGAGATGAGAAAAGAAATAGTTCAAAAATGGGAGGACATTGAAGTTTTCAAAAAGGTGGCAGTGTTTACTTTCTAATAAGAAAGGAGGTGGGCAATTATTATATATAATAATGTATATTATATAATAAATATATAATTTTATATATAGTACTTTATAATACCAATTTCTTTTCAAAAATTGTATTGGTATAAGTGCAGTATTTAGTCACAACAATAACAAACACAATGCCATTAATGAAAATAAAACAAATGAACAAAATAAATCATGGACGAGTGAAATACAGAGAACATTTTCCTTGAGAAAACCATGCAATTGGGAAGCATGTAAGAAAGTTCAAAATAAAGCAAGATTTGTATTGTCTTCTTTCTTTTTATTTTTCATTTTTACATCTTTTTTATCTTTCCTTCAAACATGGGTCAGTCATAAAACTATCGTTTTTTCATTTTAGTGTAAAACTAAATAGTGATATCTTTCAAATATTGCTGGTGAGAGAAACATACAAATAAGTAAGAAAAATCAGTCTGAAATGCAGAAATAAATCTTAAAAATTTCAAGTTCAACTACTCTGATTCAATTAAAAATGGCAAGCTCCAGTGAGTGACTGAAAATTACATCAGCATGTTTCCTGAGTTTTAATGAGGCAAGGCAAAGCTATAATCCCTGAAATAAGGGTAAATGACAGAGGATGTTATGTGAACCGCTAGTTCTGTACTTGGAGAGCACTCGAGAAATATTGCCTCCTTGTCACTGATTCTAAACTTAAGTTTATACAGGAAATAATATTAAAATGCATGCTGGCCATGCACACTATGTACGTAAATCCATTTCAACTCAAGATGACTAATTATTACAACAGAATATTATTCCTTGTATAAACAGAGGAAATTTCTTTTCTTCCGTAATTACATTTAGGTACTTAAGAATGGCAAGTTGCAATTATAAAAGGCAGAGTTAACCATTTCTGTCTCCTTTGGAGGTAAACTATCATTTGAGCAGCATTTTATTTTGGCAACCAGAAAATGAAGACAGGTGTATGTGTGGTATGGAGACAAATGGAGTCTATGTATAATATTTCAAAGAGTGGTCTGAGACTTGAATTATTATGCTTACTGCATAATGTGCTGTTTTGCTACTGAATAAGATAGTTATCTTCTCTCCGGGATGCCAGTTAGGGACAATAGAAACTTTAGGTGGCTTTGAATTTTGTATTGAAAATGATGTTTTTAAAAAATAAAATAGGTAGGTATAACCCAAATAAAAATGTTATGAATAAGCATATAAATAATAGTGCTTTAGTTTAAAAACTCCTGGGGTAGTTTACTTTTGATATAATTTCTGTAGACTTCTGCAAAAAAGTTGGAAACAGAGCATAGGAGTTTTTCTTTAAATGGTTTACATTTTTAATGAGTTTATTTGAACAATTGAATACAGTTTAAGGATAAGAGTACTTTGGGGCTGTGTAGCTGAGAATAGTCAGTGGACACTTATTGCAACTGAGATATCATGATTGCAATAGTGTTTTTATTTATGTTTTTGGCATACAAAGTTACTGTACCTCCACCACCACTCAAATGTCAATATTAGTACTATCCTTATGTCACTTCTAGATTGCCATATTTATTTATTTATTTTGATTTTGGGGCACAGCCAGTGGTGCTCAGGGGTCATTACTGGCTCTGTACTCAGAAATTGCTCCTGACAGGCTCGGGGAACCATATGGGATGCGGGTCATCAAACCCAGGTGTGACTCAGGTCAGTTGTGTGCAAGGTAAACACCCTACTGCTGTGTTCTCTGG
>PVKC010040874.1:0-12252 GCA_004027635.1 Crocidura indochinensis | reverse complement strand
CGACTTCTGAGCGAATAGCCAGGAGTAACCCCTGAGCGTCACCGGGTGTGGCCCAAAAACCAAAAAAAAAAAAAAAAAAAAATTCGAGAGTATTTTCGTGAAATACTTTACTAATGTCAGGATTTCTTGAGCCTGGTAACTACTAAATAAAATGCTGGCATACTGGAGAATTAGCACCTAGGCTATTTCTCCACAGTAGACTCCTCTTACTTACCCAGCACTACATGCAGTCCCCCTGATAATACTAGGAATGAGACTTGAGTACAGAGTTAAGAGTTACGTACTGAGCACTTTTAGGTATGTCCCAACCCCTAGACTACTCCAAGAAGTATTTTATGAGGCCCAAGTTTGCCTTGTTTTCTTATGGTATAAAGGAATTTAACCTGTCACTTGCACTAAACTACTGCACAAATTTGGGAAAATAGCTTTCTTCTTCTGCCGCAGTTTTCCTGTCACATACTGGAGTTTAATTGCAAGATTCCAAAGCTCCCACAATAACAATGCATTTGGCAATAATGGTAAGTAAAGCAATAAAATAAGAATGAGTTTCATGGGACCCAAATATTCTATGATTTGGTAGGAATTAAGGTCTACAGTTTAAAGTTTGCATTTTGAGATAGGGCTTTTTTCTGACAACAACATCTCTGTGTTGTAATGTTACTATTTTTATGTCTTTACACGTTATATCTTCTCAGGTTTATCTTAACATTTAATTAGACTTTATTATCATTGAAGTTAAATCTAAGCTTTATTTTATTAATCCTACTTTGTTCATCTCAGCAAAGGGGATACAAAGGTTATTTTCCTTATACAGAAAAATACATTCACTTACACTGAGTTTAGAAACAGTGTTGCTTCTTAGCAGATCATTTGTTTTTAATTATGTTCCAAAAATGAGTGAAACCATCTGGTAATTTTTTTCACTTCCTGAACTATTCAACTTAACTTAGCTTAATAATCTTAAATTAATGTTCCAAAGGGCTAGGTTTTATCTTTTTGTTTTGTTTTGTTTTTTGGGGGGCCACACCCAGTGACACTCAGGGCTTATTCCTGGTTATGCACTCAGAAATCACTCCTGACTTGGGCGACCACGTGGGATGCTGGGATTCAAACCACTGTCCATCCTGGATAGGCTGCATTCAAGGCAAATGCACCCTACCACTGTGCTATCGCTTTGGCCCCTTGGCTTCATCTTTTTTAACAGTAGAATAATATTCCATTGAGTGTATATATTTTATTTAAGCATCTTGAGTAATCATTAATTTATTTCTGTGACTTGGTTTTTTTAAGTAACACAATTACAAAGCAGGGGTGAAATGAACCTTTTAAAATTGTGTTGTTAAATTCTTCTAGATAAATATTTGGTATCAGGAGTTCTGGATTATATAAGTTGTATTTACATCACTATTTTTAGAATGAATATTTATATGATCGTCCATAAAGTCTATAACAAATTATTGTCTAACAACCAACACAGCAAAGTTCCTTTTTCTTCACATATTCATAAACATTTGTTATCTTTATATTTTATGATAACTTACAGGGCTGGAACATGCTCAGCTGTGCTCAAAGCCTATTCCTGACTGTGTGCTCAGGATTGCTTGTGGCAGAAATCAAGGAACCTCTTGAGATGCAGTTCCAGGAACTGAACCCAGGCTAGCTGTACAAAAAATAAGCACTTTACTTTCTGTACTTTTTTTCTTTTTATTGAATTTTGTGCAATTCCCATCAGAGCTCATGACTTACTCCTGGCTCTGCACTTAGGGACCACTTCTAGTGGTGCTCAGAAACCATATTTGCTACAGGGGGTCAAATTTAAGTCATTTCTGTGCAAGGCAAGTGTCCTGTCCACTGTACTATCTCTCCTGCCCTCTTATCTCTTCTCCTTTATTTTTACTGTACTCTCTAGTCCTCTCCAATTTTACTTTATATATTATTTCTTCACTAAGAAGAAAGATAGTTCGATGACAACTTTAATAAGCCTCCAATATCATTATCTGGTGAACTAGCTGCAATTGGGACCACAATGTGCTTTACCCTCTCTGCTGTTATAAACCATTACTAGTTAAAACTCTACTATAGTAAACTCCAGCCTTCTTACCCACTTGTGAGCAATTGTTCCAGCAATTGCTCCTTACCTCTTAAGCTATCTAAATTTTCTACTTAATTCTGTCTACTTATGTCTTTCCCACTGGCATAAGCCATGTTATCTGTCATGTTTAAAACTTTTCCTAAGACCATACAACATCTTCTTACTATTTCTACATATTTCCCCCATACCCTATTACAAATATTTGAAAACATTATTTAAACTTGCTGTCTCCAATTTCTCTTCCTCATATTTTTTCAATTCATCTATTACCACTTAAATTGACTACTATCACAGAAAACAATAATAAATACCTTTCTTGTTTCTCTGTTTCTCTCTTTCCTACTAAAATTCTCATTATAAAATATTTTCAGGCTTGTAGAAATGCTCAAATGTAATACAAAACAATGTCATCAAACTCATATTGAAAAATATTGACATTTGGAATTATTGCTTTGCATACTTATTCATTATAGTGTGAAATATCCTCATTAATCCATCCCAAAGGCTTTTTTGTGATGCCAGGAAAGTTTCCTCTTGGTTGTGTGTGAGAAAATCAGGTCACTGTAGGTAGTGATCTTGGTATTTGTGTGGGTTATAGGACAGGGTCTAGGATAGAGTCTTGTTGTTGTTGTGTTCAGTCTTTTGTAACACTTGCTCCCTGTTTTCGTTCAGTACTTAAACCAAAGCCTAGGTAATGAGTACATATGGAGCCAGAGGTTGATCCCATGATGGTATGCTTCAAGAATGGTGAAACCCCGAATCTCTTAGGCCACGGGAATTCCCCTGTTTCCCCAGCGTTTACTGTGCCTATGCAAAAAAAAAAAATGGGGGAACGCCAAACCCTACCACTTCAGCACCCATACTTTTTCTTGTTTTGTTTTGATTTGTTAGTTTTTTACTTTATTTTTCTTCTCTTTTTTTCCACTTTTTCTTTTTCACTCTTGTGGTTATTATTTAGAGATTTATTTTTATTTTTATTTTTATTTGCCGGGTCCATTTTTTTCTTTTTTCTTCCATCTTTCTTTTCTTTTTTTTTCTTTTTTCTCTCTCTTCTTTCTTTTTTGGTAGTTCTCACCAAATGTTTTCTCCCTTTTTTCTTATCCTTTTTATCTCCAATGAGAATGGAATAGATGTGCAATCTACAACAAGCTGTAAAGTGGAGACCAGTTGTACTAGCATTCTGGGGGGTAAAGGAAGGAGATATGGGTTGCATATTGGGAATAGGGGCCGAGGGAGGACAGCACTGGTGGTGGGAATGCCCCTCATTCATTGTCACTAAGTACCATAAATGATGTAGTGAAAGATTTGTAATGCACTTTGGTCACAATAATTTTTTTTAAAAAAGTGTGAGATATCGGGGCCCGGGAGATAGCATGGAGGTAAGGCATTTGCCTTTCATGCAAAAGGTCATCGGTTTGAATCCCGGTGTCCCATATAGTCCCCCGTGCCTGCCAGAAGCAATTTCTGAGCATGGAGCCAGGAGTAACCCCTGAGCACTGCCGGGTGTGACCCAAAAAACAACAAAAAAAAATGTGAGATATCAAGCTATTAATTAGTTATTTTGCTACTTCTCTAGTCTCTTTTCTCTGCGTTGTCCAGATGTAACCATTCTCCTAAAGCTAGTCTTTGCCTTCTTATCTATGCAGGTTTTACACACAGAGATATTTATACAAAAATTAATTGCAGGAGGGGTCAGAGAGATAGCATGGAGGTAGGGCATTTGCCTCGCATGCAGAAGGTCAGTGGTTTGAATCCTGGCATCCCATATGATCCCCCAAGCTTGTTAGGAGCTATTTCTGATCATAGAACCAGGAGTAACCCCTGGGTGCTGTCGGGTGTGACCCAAAAACCAAAACAATTTGAAGGAGTATTCTATGCCTGACATTTTCAAGAATTTGTTGTGGGTTGGTTTTGTGTCAGATTTATAGACATTTTGCTTTCTATATTACCCACATATGCTTTCCTAATTGCATCTTAAAATTAGTCAGGAAGTTCTTGAGAATCTTAAATAGATTGTATAGAATAGTCAATCTGAAAGCTGGAGAGATAGGACAAGAATTAAGGTATCCTATGTATGTGTTTCCCTGAATTTGATCCTTGACATTGCACATGGTTTATTAAACACCTTAGTGGTCACTCCTAAATAATATACAGCCAGGAATATCCCACTGAGCACTACAGGCGTCAGCCACACAACCCCCCAAAGAAATATAAAAATAGTTTCTGTTCTTAGAATAGTCACAAAATTGATCTGTGTTTTATAGATATATGTTAAAACACTCATTCTGTTTTAAATGATTCTCCCTCTTTTATGGCCTTCTGTTCCTTGAGTCAGTGCTCACCATTTCATCTTTTCCAAGAGAACAATCTCTTCTCTGGCTCCTCTTCTAGAAGTACCTGAATTATTAGGATAATCTATTGAACTACACTTGAGTATTACTTTAGTTGTGTTATTATGTCATTGTTTCCCAGTTCCCAACTATCTACACGAATTTTAATTTTTTTTCATATTTCACCTGAATAAAATGACATCGTGTTGCAAGAGAGATAGCTCAAAAAGTTCAATTATAGGGCCAGCAGAGAGATGTACATGGGTAGAGCAATTGCCTTATATGTGCCTTTCCATGTTCGATCTCCATTACCCCAGATGATCCTCTGAGCTTGCAGAAATGATTCGTAAGTGTGGTGTAAGCCCTAAGTACTATCGGTATAGTCCCCAAATTAAACCAAAACAAAACATAAAGGACTCATTCACATGCCGAATATTCACAAGGCCCAGAGTTTTATCCCTGCCACTGTAATATACCATGCGTAGCACCAGATGTAGCCCCAATGGCCTTTGGCTCTGCCAGGATGCCATGAGCATCACTTTACGTGAGCATTACTGCATAATGTTGCGGAGGCACATTAGCTGTAGGGCCAGGCTAAGTATTGGCCTCCACAGAAACAGAGTACTGCTTCAGAGAAAGACCCCAATTATATTTTTCATGTGTATTTGAAATCTTTATGCTTAATTCTCAATTACTTTATATTTAGTTATAGAAGAAAAAAGAAAATTAACTTTTACTGTGCTTCATCACTTGTTAATAAAAATGTCATTAACATATCTCTTTATTAGACATAACATGATTAGAATTTTGGGTTTAATAGTGAATGATGTTTGTGATTATGGTAATTTTGATATCTGGATAAAGTAATTTGTATGTTACTAGGCATAATAATTAAAATAATATGCAAGTATATATAATTAGTAGATAAAAAAGTTTTTAGTCTCACTATCAATTTGCATGACAGATGATAAAATATATATCTTTTTATTATAAACTGGGAATATAAATACATTATAGAAAGCTATTCAAACAGTCAAAATTATTTACTATAAAATGTAGTCATACAATCCTTTCAGAAGGCAATTTCTATTTCAGAAAGCAGTTAGTAACGAAATGTGCTTTATGAAATGTATTATAAGCGAATAACAAATGATGAAATAAACAACACTGTGCTGCTTTTGCAATGAAAACCTGAACAAAAATTAAATATAGATCAATTTTAAATTTTAAAATAAATCATGATACCGTTACTCCAGAATGACATTAGAAACATTAAATTATTTATTTTGTTTTACTGTTTAGGCAATAATACTATAAACATATTCATCTTGTATATTGTCTTACAACTATAAAATATACATGCATCAAAATGTATTTGAAAAGTAAATGTAAGTCTAAGGAAATGAAAATCATAGTTAAAAATAGTATGAAGATTACATTGAGTAGAAATTGTCAGTTTATTTAAAATTAAATGTTTTGCACTATTAGCCAACCAAGAATTTAAATTTTAAATCAGTACTCCTTGAGCAGCTAATAGTTTTGAACTTCACATAGGTCTCTGTTTCTACTTTTAAATAATTCCATACATTTAGAAAACATATTTTTGTATTAACTTCCATTACGACACTATGTCAGTCTTTTCCAGAGCCAATGATATACTGACTTAATTACTGCACATTTGTAATAAAATTTAATATTGGATAGAATTGATACGTCAAATCTCTCTTCTTACTCAGATTTTTCCTGAATATTGTCTTATATATTTTTTTCACATAAATTTTTACTCTTTGTCAGGTTCCCAAATTGTTTAAATTTCAAGTGCTACTGCAAAAAATGTATACTTCAATTTGAAACAATTGACACTATTGCTATGTTGTGCATCGCTTTATCCAAAAGCAAAATATAGTTCTGTACTTATTCACATCTACTTTTATGCCTATTGCCTGAAATTTATTGATTTCTTCATATAGCATCAATATCTTACTGAGTTAATTTTATGTATTTTACGTTTTTGTGGCTGTTGGAAATAGAATGTTTCTTTTATTACATTTTCAGCTAATGATTATTTATGGAGAATTATTGATTTATTTGTGCTGGCTATGAAGTCTATCTTTTCCATGAGAAATTTTTGTTTATTGGATAGTTTTGGAGTCTTTTGGTAAGCAATCTGAAAGTGATATACTTTTTCATATATTATTTTGAATATAAATTATTTATAGCCATTGTAATAAGTCTTTGATCCCTGATCTCAGCAATGTCCTGTTGATCACTAAAGTCACTGAATTGTAAAGCTATCAATATCACTACAGAGTGCCCATTAATTAGATAAGCCATATGGCATGCTAGAGGAGCCAAACAGGCTTTATGGTCAATGATTTCTGAACCCTTTACTCCACACAAACTCTCAAACAAATCTCACTGTGATTGCTCATGAGAGAAAAAAAATGAAACTGGATATTTCAACTATAGTTTAGCTGTCTTAATTTTCAATATAATATGAAAATATTTAGCGGCATCTCCTTCGATTAAAAATATGTAGCACAATGGGTAGGGTCATTGACTTTTACATAGCAGATATGGGTTCAATTCTTAGCATTTTGTTTAGTCCCCCTAAACATAGACATGGGAGATTCCTGAGTACAGACCCAGGAGTAAGCCCTGAGCACATCCAGATGTGGCCCTAAACCCAAAAACAAAGAAACAAAATTTAGTTCTAAAGTATCAGCAAAGCCACTGCTAGCAAAACCAAAAATATACAATTGGAGTTACGTCAAAATCAGAAACCTCTCACATCATAGGAAAAGCCTAGTTAAAAAGGTAACATGAAATTAAAAAAAAAAACATTTGTCTACCATATATTTGAAAAAGAGCTAGTATCCACATTATGTCAAGAACAGTTACAACTCAAGAATAACCCTTTATCTAGCAGAGAAATACTATGATCTTGAAGTTGATCTCCACTGGGGAAGATGGCACAATTTTTTGCAAATGTGGGAAACTTAAATACATAATTTATGCTAGTGAGAGTCTGTTACTACATTCTCAATTGGAAAAGTAGTCACCCCAATTAAAATATGCAAATCAATTGAATACATATTCCTCCAAATAAGATATATAAATTGTTAACAAATAAAGTACAAATATCTCAGTACAAATAAGTACAAAATTTTCAGCTTAACTAATTAGCCATAATGTATATAACCTCATGAATGCTAGGAAGGGTAGACACTACGAAAAAGAAAGAAAATAGACGAATAGATTAGCATGTAGAAAAGGTGGAGTACTATTGGTTGTATTGTAAATGGTGATTTCTCTATGGAAACAGTAAGGATGTTTCTTGAAATAAGAATCTCAGTGAGATATTAGCACTTGTGTATTTATTGCAGTATCTTTCATAATAGCTCAGATGTGGAATCAAGTAAATATTCATTTGTGATAAAGAAAATTTATTAATATAAATATTGACATATCACTCAGCTTGAAGAAAAAAATCTTGTCATATGTCACAAAATGAATGAATATTGAGAACTTTATCCTAAGGAAAGTAATTCAACTACAAGAGGACAGATATTATTATGGAGTAATCAGTCACAATTTCTTGTAATAGGACACCAGGGTAATCAAATTCAGGGAAATAAAATCTAATTTGGGAAGAGGGGCAATAGAGAAGCTATTTCATGACTATAGAATTAGCAAGTGGTTTTTTATCCGAACTCAAACTAGAAAGCATCCAATAGACAGTAAAATGTTGTTGGTGGCCATAAAATGTGTAATGATGAAAACAGTCATTTTCATGGAGGAATGGAGGATTTTCCTAATATCATTTTGGATCTCTAGTGGTTCTAATTTTGCTTCCTTACACTCTTGCCAGATACACAAAAACAAGTCCACGAGGAGGGGACTGCATTGGCAATAAAAAAAGTTTTAAATAATCACTTTAATAACAGATGAAATTCTTCAAGAATCATTAAATATATCAAACCTCCTTGATTAAAAATAATAGTTAACCCAGATTTTTCTTTAACTTTATCTGTCCTTTATCTGTTTTTGTTGCTACTTTATTTATTTTTCTGTTTCTCACTGCTGAGTCTCTTTATACTTTTTCTTAAATAATATATCTATCTTCTTCACCTCAGATGTTTTATATATATATACCCCAAGGTATCTCATTTCATCATCACTTTACTAAGCTTAAAATTCACAATTAATGAAATTTTAAAGCTTTCTACCTGGGTATACATAAATATTAAAAATATACCGCACAAATTAAATCAGCAATCTATGAGTCATCTTCTACCTCAATTTCCTGCATTCTTATTTTTGGCCCATGAGAAAGTCGTTGTTCATTTTTCTGAGGGAGTTCATAACTGTTTGTACGTAGAGTATACTACTCTTTCTGTGATTAGGGAATATTCATGGTGGTGCTCAGGGAATTATACGGGGTGCTAGCATTGAACCTGGGTTAGACACATATTAAGCAAATATCACACCAACTATGTTAGTCCTCTGATCTAGAAAAAAATTAACTGAGATTCTATGGTTTACAATACATTTAATAATGGTTTATTTTGCACTTAATACTTATACGACATTCATCACCTGTGTTCCAATATCACTCATGCCAGGACCCAAATATTCCTCCCTCTTAACTACCCAAATAAATTAAATGGATATGTCTCTATATGATCTCTCAGCTTTTCTTTATATTCCTGTTAATATAGAAATATAGTCCTATGTATAGTTATATATAGGAATATAGTTCTTCTATGTGATATTATCTCAAGCTTTCTTTGTATTCCTATTAATATAGGAATATAGTGCTATATGGGACTATAGTTTACACTAGTTCTAGTTCTTTGTTTTTGGGCCACACCCAGTGATGCTCAGGGGTTACTCCTGGCTGTTCGCTCAGAAGTCACTCCTGGCAGGGACGGGGGACCATATGGGGAACCGGGGGATCGAACCGCAGTCCGTCCTAGGTTAGCGCAGGCAAGGCAGGCACCTTACCTCCAGTGCCACTGCCCGGCCCCTAGTTCTAGTTCTAATGACTTTAACCCAAGAGTAGTCAATATACTCATGCTTGTAGTATATTATTATTAAATATTTCAATATTGCTCCTTCTAAATACTCTTCATCAGTGGTTATGTCCTCCCAATAATAATTTTATCACTTAAATTTATTTAATTTCTTGATAGTAAGTTTATTTTTTCTATCTCCTGGGTTGAGGATTTTATGACCAAAATTTATTCAGACCTTGTTCCATATTATAACTTCAACATCAAACAATGTGCCTGAGTCAATTGATTAAAACAGTTGGGACTGGAGTGATAGCAAAGTGGCAGGGTGTTTGCATTGCAAATGTCTGACCCAAGATGGACTCGGATTCAATATCAGACATCCCAGAGAGTCACCTGAACCTGCCAAGAGTGATTTCTAAGCACAAAGCCAGGAGTAATACCTGATGTCACTGGGTGTGGCACCCAAGCAAACAAAAATCAATAATTACAATATTCAATAACTAAGTGGTACTTTGTATATATTATCTCATTTAATTCTCTTCATAATGCTAGAAGTAGTTCTTCCAATTTTTTACAAATATGAACCATAATATAATGCCCTCTGCTATACAGCTTTAACTTTTTAATTTTGAAATCACTACTGTTCAACAACAAAGTATTTTAGAATACACTACACTGTTGTTAAGTTTACTTATTTTTAGTTTAGGGTTATACTTGACAGGGTTCACATTTTTTGTCCTGGCTCTACCCTCAAGGGCCATTTTTGGAAGTGCTCAGGGGACCACATATGGTGACAGAGATTGAATCCAGGTCAGTTATATGCAAGGTAAACACCCTACCTTCTATATTGTCAATCAGGAATTGCATTCCATGTTTATATAATAAAATAATTTAAGCCAGAAACTTAGGTTTTTGTTTGGCATCTACCATTATGCTACTTGTTTGATTTTTTCAAGATGCAGAATCTTGAATACTTTCTTATTTCTCAATAGAAAAAAGTACTTATGGATCTAGCAACAATTATTATGTTATCAAATTTTATACAAACACAAACTATTCATGCAGAAAGCTTTAGTTCCTCCAATATCTCTCTGAATGCTATGATTATAGTGAGGGAAAGATGTCTTTTCAGCTTTGCATCACGGTTCATTCAGTAGCAACATTAAAGAGTGTTTCAAAGGCTGCTGAAATTTTCAGACAATACAAATCTTCAAATAACATAATGCCATTCCATAACATTTTAGTTATAATTTGATGAGAAACAGAAATCTTGTCAATACCGAATGAAATGGCATGACTGAAAGGTTTGTCCTATATTAATCACACATCATATTCCATTAAGTCACAGTTAAATCTAGGGCAAAGGCTCAGACGGGTGTGGGGACACTCATCTAACCTAATTTTCCCATGTGTGCCTCTGTTGGGGAAATAAGGCCTTCCAACCCAAAGGCAAGCTTCCATGCTGCACACCTCCCTGCAACTTGCCTGACAAAAAATTCTGGGCTTTCTGTGTCCTTGCCAATGGTCTTTGCACTTATCCTTGTAGAGACATTTATCCCCGAGTCTTCAGTGTTTTCTCTAAGGACTTTAGTTCTAGTATAGACTGATACCGTCTCCTATAGGGAGGAGTTCATGTAGGGATTCAATGAATCCGAGACCTAGCTTCTTGGAAGTTTTTAAGATAAAAAATAATATTTGCCTATGTCTCAAAAAAGTCTCTTCAGTTGCCAACTTCAAAATTCATTTTTCAAAAAAAATTAAATTTTCAATATATTTCTGAAGATTAGGCCTCCACAAATTGATTCCCAGGGCACAGCTCTTGGTCCTGTGGATTATTTTGAACTGACATCTGTTGGGGTTCTGTAAACCCATGGGGTAATTTTTCTATCTTCACTCTTTAAGAAATTAAACATTGGGAATAATTCTCAGTATTACAATTTCTACTAGAAATTACGTTTCCGTCACAGAAACCTATCTGTGTTGGGAGAATAATCTAATTATAGGTCATCTATATTTTTGATGTGTAAATCATCCTTTCTTTTTTGGAGGAAGCATTCTGGGCCACACGTGGCACCCTCAAAATTGCTACTACCTGTGCTAAACATTGGAAGCTACTTCAAAGAATATCTGTAGCTAAAATGAATATTTAAGCTTATTGAGATAAACCAAGCATTCATGCTCAGAATCTGCTACATTACTTTAAACTACAGGAAGGAGACTTATGAAAGAATTGATGGCTAGAGATGGTGGTAAAGACAATTCACCCATTAGAGATGAGCAAAGATAGTAGAACAAAAAGAAGCTATATGGTTTCCTAGAATAAATTTAATTTATAATAATTACTCCATATTTTGGTATTGTGTTTTGCTTTGGGGCACACCCAACAATGCTCAGAGGTTACTTCTGATTCTGTACTCAGTAATTACTACTGGCAGGCTTCAGGGACCTATGGGATAACAAGGATAGAACTTGGGTTGGTCACATACAAAGCAAACAGGTCCTCCCTGATGTGCTATTGCTTTTAATTAAAATCATGCTTTACTTAGTATGTGAGTTTTCTTTCTTTTTCTTTAACTTCTGGGCTCCTGCTCTATTCTTTATCTCAGAATTCAGACCTTGAGTTTCCTTTGTGCTTTATAATCTATATCTAAGAATTCTAATTCTATACATAGATATAGAACGGATAAAAGATGTGTAATGCATATAATACATGTTGCAAGTGACTATGTTCACATATATATTATCTATTTTTATGTAATTCCAATATGTCTTTTTATTAGGTTAATAAATATGATGTTAATTTGCTTGACCA